>WEKX01022520.1:97207-136781 GCA_013390025.1 Pitta sordida
CTCCCCCTAGAAGAGATAAAACTTCGCCTTTATTTGAAACAGGTCATTTCAAACTAGGCTACACTGTCATAATTTTCTTTCAAGTTGTAAATTCATAATTCTCAACATACTGTTTATCACACCCAGGATGCCAGGTGACCACATCAGGTGTCAGGTCTGCACACACTGCTTCTGGCCCTAGCGTGGTTTCACTGCACCTCTTTTCCTGTGCTGCCACTTCTTATCTGAAATAAAGGAAGTGGATTTTTTCTTATAGCACAGACTCTTTCCATCACTGATGTAAAATTAAAATTAAAAATCTTTCCATTCCTCTGCTGGCACTGTGTGAAAGTCACATTGATAGTCTCGGACAGCAAAGACACATTGGCTAGCAC
This sequence comes from Pitta sordida, assembly GCA_013390025.1. Classification (NCBI taxonomy): domain Eukaryota; kingdom Metazoa; phylum Chordata; class Aves; order Passeriformes; family Pittidae; genus Pitta; species Pitta sordida. The sequence goes on from WEKX01022520.1 coordinate 97,582, forward strand.
AAAGAGTTGGCCTGCAGTTCAATTCCTTAATTTTAATCACAGCAAATTATACACTATGGCTGCCAGATGCCATTTTATACAGCTGGTTGAAAAAAACTAGAATTAATTATCATAAAATTGAGAAGTTTTCAGCTACTTAAAAGTGTACTAAATTAGAAAGTGCCCATTAAGAAAATTTTCTGCTAGTTCTTCCAATGGAATGGTGTGTACTGAAGTCTTTCATATACTTTGTGCATATTTTAATCTTTCTCCTAAAAGCTCTGACCGAGTTACAAGAAGTAAAAGCCTTGGGGCATTTAAAAGCATTGGTTTCATTTGTTGCACGCAATTTGCTTTTCTTCACTGTACCAGGGGAAACTGCACGACAAGCCATGGTTATTTGTAAAGATGCCCCATCTGAGTGACTGGGATATGACTTTCCTGGCCTTGGTGCTTTAGAAATCTTCATTCCTGATATTTGCTTTTATTGTCATGAACCTTCTTTGAGATCTGCTATAGTTTTTCCCCAAGCATAAGATATTAAGAGAACAGCTTGCCTGCACAACTATAGGGCATCTCACATTATGGGAAGCTACAGCTGCCTGTATTCAATCAGAATATCTTCAACTGTAAAAAGTTCACACTGGTGTAAGAATAAAAAATGATGCTTTCTAAATAAGGGGAGTATCCTGTTCTTTGACATACTGATGCAGGCAGAGTTCCTGTTTCATTGGAAACCATGGTGTTCCAGACTGCAGCATCAACAAAATTTTTCCAGTTAGTTTTGTAAGGGACATAATTGGCTGCTTCTATTTTTCAGTGCAGACAGTGTTTGATTTTGATATAATTCATGTACAGGGTGCTGGGTGGGAGCAGCCAGGACTGCCCTGTGCTAAGCCCAGCCGGTTTCAGCTCACTCCATTGGACCCATCAGAAGACACAGCTAAATCCTGCAGGCACAATGGCAGTGCCTCAGGAAAAACCTGTGTGAGAAAGGGCAAAATGCCACACAGTCAGTGAGGATTGAGGGGGAGCATGTTAAAAATAGCACTGCAGACAGAGAAGTCAGAGAAGGAAGAGATGTTCCAGGTGTTCGAGGAGAGATTCCCTTGTAACTTCTGGAAGAGATCGTGTTAGAGCAGATATCCACACTGCAGTCCATGAAGGGGACCACGCTGTGGCAGGTGGACATGCCCTGAAGGAGCTGCAGCCCATGGAGAGTCCATGCTGCAGTAGGTTAATCCTGAAGGCTATAGCCCATGGGAAAGAGCCACCCTGGAGAAGCAGAAAGGAGTGCAGAGGAAGGAGAGGCAGTGAGGAGCTGTTATGGACTTACCACAGCCCCACTCCACACAACTCAGTGGGAGGAAATTGACTTGTGGGAAAAACTCCATAGCCCATAAGAGTTATGAGATAGGGATGTTTATTAGCAGCGCTGGAAGAAAGCGGGATAAATCCTCCAAAAACTTGCTTCCCTTACTGTTTTTGGCAGTGCCTTATATGCTACAGAGTTCTACAAGATTCAGTAGGTGACTCATACAATATTCAACAGGTGAGTTCCGTAGGAATCCCAGTTCCCTCCCTGGGTTATGGTTGATATCAGTACATCTCCAACATTGTGCTGACCATCGGTGGTTTAGGGGTGCACATTCCTTGCTGGTCGGTGTAGTTAAAGCCTAATCCTCTTAGCTCACTTCCAACCTCTTGCTGGCAATTTTTAGTCTATCACCCCCTGTGTATTACCCCGTGTTCCCAACTTAATTCACTCTTTGGTTTATTACCCTTTATGTCCACAACTCAATGTAGAGAAGTCAGGAATGATGGAGTGAAATAGATCATGGAAAAAAGCAGCAGGATGGAAAAAGTGTTTGTCTGTCTTTCTTAGGATGATACTCTATTTTAATTGAGAATAAACTAAATTAATTTTCTCCATGTTAAGTCTGTTTTGCTCAGGACAGTAATTGGTAATTAATCTCCTTTATCTCCTTCTCTTTATCTTGACCTTTGAGTTTTTTCATCTTATTTTCTCCTGTCCTGCTGAGAAGGCAGAATGAGAGAGCAGCTGGGTGGGCATTTGGTAGCCAGCCACAGACAACCCACCACAATCATTTACAACAGAAACTCTTACACTTTAGGAGTCACTCTGGACTCAGCTTGATAATTTTCACCACTTCGTGTTACATGTGCTTAGTTGCCATGTTTTGCCTCTGGACAAATTGGTACCCACGTGTTTCTACAGCTGTGCAGATACGCAATAAATTCAACAGACAGAACTATGGCACCATTCAGAGAAGCTGCATCTCACTCTGCCCCCGTTAATAAGCTGTTTTTCTCCAGCTTCTGCATATTGTTGATTCAATTTAGAAGCAAAAGCTTTCAGGCACCTTTAATGTGAAAGGCAAAGATCACACATTTTCATACAAATTTTGAATTGCTTCCCCACCAAGATTCCAAGAAACACAGGGATTTGTTTTCAGGAGGTTTTTGATATTTTTTCCTACGCTGTCTTGCACCATCAGGGAAGTTTACTACTCGTGCCTGTTTACTGGGGGTTTGTGCTATGGGGAGAGGCCTGCAGCTGGTCATCCAAAGTGCCACATTCACGTTCTTAGAGGCTTTTCCCAGGAACAAACTTCAGTTTTTCAAACTTTTCCAGGAATTGGTCCACAGTATTAAACAGCCTGTTGTGATTCTTCTGGTGAGTTTCATTTCAGATGAAAGGATACGAAACTTGTAATACTACCAGAGAGCAGATTTATCAGTTGTCCTGGCCTTTTCCTCCAGTACTGCAGACTTTATATGTTTAAATACTCCAATGACACCTGTAAGGCATAGGAGCATAAATCAGCTGTGAAAATGCCATTACCCACCAGGTGATGGTAAATACTTAGTGTCCTCAGGTAGGGCTTCCTTACCCTCCTGAGTTCAATTAGTGTTCTCTCCTTCCTCTATTTGCTTTTTTTCAGTTGTTTCTCCTCTTGAGCCCTCTTATACACACATTGTGAGTGTAAATACTAATTATTTTTCCTTCCAAGTAAGAACACAGATTCCTCAGGAACATTTAAAGAAGTCAAAATCATGCTACACCCAGGTAAAACAATTTCTTTAAAATGCATTTCTATTTCAAGATAAAGTACCACTAGATTGGTGTTATTATGCTTTGTGATGCTTTTTCCAAGAAAAAAAAAAGTTATTATTTGATTTTTATTTTTGAATTTGTTAGTGGAAGTTCATTTAAAACTTCAGAGAGCCTTCTTAATTTATGTGAATTAGACAAAAATGTTAAACTTATTTCAGAAAACCTGAGTACAATGTTAGTTATTGTTGCAAAATATTTTGGCAGTCAAAACTATTAAAAAAATGAAGACAGAATTAATGAAAAAAGAATTTAGTTCACTTAAATATTTTTTTGTGATTTTTGGGGGGAGGTTGTGAGCACAATAATTTTTTTGATAACAGGCTGGAAAGTTTGTTCTCAAACTCATAATGCAAAAGCAGAGTCATTAATTTTGAGTAAATCTTCAGATTGAAAGGAATTTCTCAGTGAGGTGTACCTTGTGTTTTGGACAAATACACATTAACAGGGGCATTTTTAAGAACTGTGAGAGAAGTAAAATTAGTCCATAAACATTAGTTATGGGTCCATTTTCCAGGCTCTTCCATGGAAACAACTCTTGCTGTCAAGGATAGTTCACATGTTTCAATGTGAAGTGTTTGCAGGGATGAGGCTTGGTTTAGTAAGTAAATGAATTTTGGAGTACTTGGAATGCTTTTTCCCCTTTGCATTTTCTATGGAAAAGAATTTAGTAAAATCTTCATTCTCACAGTTAGATGCTGAACATGCGATTTCTAGAGGATAAGAATTTTTTCCTATCTCCTCTTATATTCTTGGGATTTTCTACCAGTCCAGCGGATATTGTATTCCCTCAGAAAATGGAAGTTTGGAACAGATTAAAATGCAGTTCATAAATTTGGAAGTTCACTTGAGGTCTCTGTTTTCACCTAATTATAATGGCTGAGAGGAATCTACTTGGTTTCCCAAATGGAATATGTAGTTCCCACTTCTTAATCTAAAGAGCACATTTCTTTTCATGAAATTAAACCTTCAGACAGCTTTGAAAAAACAATCACTTTTTTTTCCCCTATGTTTCTTTTCAATTTTTTATTGATTCAAATTAATCAAAGCTTAGAGTTCACGTGATTTACTCTTAATAGTGAATGTTGATGTTATGACCTCTTACATAATGATGAACATACTTTTAAAATTGCAAAAAAGAAATTTGTAATACATCAACAAAATTGCCTGGAAACAATGATCTTTACTTTCTAAACTGTAACAGATTTCCTGTGCTTTATTTTAATTGTATGTGCTGATTAAGCATGTACATTCCTCTCCTAAATGCACTGAAGTTGTGTCTTCCTACTCAAAGAGTGCAGTTTCTTATTGTAAGTCCTCTAACATGTATTTTTGTCAGGTTTTCAGACTTAAACATAGAGTCTGAAGTACTCTTTGTCAATATGTGGCTAGAGAACATTTGAATAAATGTTGTTCCTGCTGGTAATTTTTCATAAAGTTTGTCAGGAATTACAGCAGCCAGGAACTGTCTTGAGATTGCTGTGGCAGCATGAAACAACTTTAGAGCACAGTCAGAGCTGCATGGCACAATGATGATGAAATTCCTCTTGAGGAATATAAGCTATAAAGAGCCCAAAGATCTTCATGCATCTTTTGTTGAAATTAAATTCCATGCTGGTTTTATTTTTGTGCATTGCTCAGGATGTAATACCAAATGCAAATAGTAAGATAAAAATAATATCATTTTCCTTTTTTGCTTTCTTTGGCCTTTCCAATTAAAAGACCTTGCTCTCAACTAATGAGGGTGCTTCTGACACAAAAACAGGAGTGACAAAAGTAACAAGTTTTTTAAGCCTGAACTCACTAATGTAAAAAAACTGACATTGTGGCTGATCAAAGGTTCAGGTTTTGGATATGCTATAAAATTACTGTAATCACACAAGTCCATTCTGCATCAGTTGGTGTTGGCAAGACAGGAACCATGGATGAGCCTTACAGGCCACTGTTCCCACGTCCTCTTATGGATTATTAACCATGTTGAGTTAACCAGCTAGTAATTTTTTACATGCTGATGAATATTTATAGGAGCTCTTGGTAGAAATATATTGTAATGAGACTTCAGGGTTGCCTTTATCCAGAATATACAACCAAGCAGTCTTTTCAGATTTTAAAGCCAATCTCATGCTGTTTAAAAATCAACATTTTCTATCCTTCACTGTATCTACAAAGCAGTTTATGCTTGCAAACTGCAGAAAACTGTGAGGTGTAAACATAGCTTTTCAAGGAAAACTGAGTAGCCTGAGGGGAAAGATGGTAGAATTATGGAAGTGCACAGATGTCCTCCTATGGATTATTTGTAGGGAAACAGTCCCTGGTGCACTGGAGTTGAACCTGTTCCTGCTTCCCACTGAGTCCTTCTATGCCCATGCGCTCAGAGGGAACATGATACCTGGTGTGTCATGAATACCTCTGCCTGTTCACACTGCACTAATCTTGCTGTTAAGATAATCCCAGACTCTACACCGGGGAGAGACTAATAGATTAAATGCAATTAAGGTTATCAAATCAAATTATGATTTCTTTTTAAGGCTAGTAGTGCTAAGCATGTTATGTATTCAAATTGTTTGTATAACCACCTTACAAATATTACTATTTGTTAAATTGTTTCCTTAATTCCTTTTGATGAATGTTATGATATTTAATATCCATCTGAAGAAGAAATAAGCTTTGTTTAGCCTATTACTCCTTTCCACTTAGGGTAAGGGAAAGGGGATGTTGCTTTTTTTTTTTTTTACTTTTAAGATAGAACAGTGTGTGTTGTGTAAGAGTCCCAGAAAGATTATGGTGTCACCTTAATACTGTATAAAGGGCTTTAGTAGCATTAGAATATTACCTAAGTAACCTTAAAAACAGTTTAGAAACCACTTGAAAAGTAATTTTAAAAAGGCATCTAATAAAGTTTGAGAACCACAACAACTTCCTTATTATTAAAAAAATAGAAGATAATTAATTGAAAGTTAATTGCTATCTAGTCAACTCTTCACTGTAGGCTACCACAACTCCTTGTTCTCTTATTAGTAGATATTAGTAGAACCCTGCTTTGTCCCTGTATGCTTCATACATTTGGTATGCAGACAGATTATGGTTGGTATACTTTGGTAGCAGACAAATTTCTGCATATGTGTTGTTTTGCCACTTAAGAAAACAGGTATTGGACCTAACACAATAACAAAGCACTAATTTACAGGTTTATTACTGTGCATTCAGAGTTGCATATTTTCTCCTAGAAGCACACTGAGAAACTCAGAAAGTGTCCTAATAAAGAAGCATTAAACCTCTGTGAAAAAATGGTGAGGAGATGCAAACAGAAACTGTACAGAAAATATAATTTACATCACTGCTTTTATGATAAATATGCATCTTACCAATAAACTGGGTTTGCCTGCGTTGTACCCAGATATCCACCTAAGACAGGACCTTCAGAACACCATTTTGTCAAAAATTATTGATTTTCGGTCTTACTAGCTGGATAATAAAGATAAGCCAGTTATACACTCCCTAGGTCATGTCTGGCATATAAAAATAGCCACACTTCACTAGGCAGGTCAAAGATACTTCAGATCACCTGCCCTGTCTCTGGCAATAGCCAGGAGCTTGTGCCTAGGGAACAGGTACCCTTCAGTCGTGCTTCTAGTAACCCATGGCCATTCAATCAAATAAGCCAAACAAATGCGTTTAATGGGCTTTTCCTCCATGAAATTATCTAATTTTTTTAACTCATTTTTACTTTTAGCCTCCATACCACCTTGTCTTAATTGGTTACACATTATAATTGTACAAACTTTTTTTTTTTCCCTTGTTAAAGAAATCTGATTCTTTCTCAAATTATTTTGCAGGAAGGTATCAAAGAATTCCAGAAATACTGTCTTGAGGTTAAAGGAAAACAAGACTTTTCAGTTCAGTAACCTGTGATTTTTATGGCTACAGCTAAGATTGCCTGTCACTGTAGTAAAGGGATCAGATAGAAGTTCTAAATGGTGCTGTCTTCCTACATCCTTAAATCCAAATGTCTTATTGCTGTGGCTTGCAGAGACTGATGGTGCTAATGCATAATGCTGAGAGAGACTTAGTGAGAATTTTGCTGTGAGGAAAGCGAAGGTCAGAGTTTAGTCCCTTGAAGCTTCTCTCTAAAACAGATGTGAATTTCTCTATCCTGATAGTGTTGTTCTCATTGTCTGCAATCTTTGTGTTTCAAGTGTTTCATTAACTTTCCCCTGTATTTTAGAACATCATCCATAGAAATTTCCTAGGTGCAGTTTATCAGACGCTCAAGGGGGTTTGTTTCAAACCCTATGTCAGTGGACTTGAGTTCCCACTATTGTGTATGAAGGCCTAAGTGCAGGAGCACTGGTACAGTGCTGAGTGGTTCCACAGGACCTGGATGGGTTTTTTCAATCATATTCAGAGGAAAATAAGCACATGGTATATCTCTGATACAGGCATTACCCAGGCAATAGGTTTTTATATGCAAATGTTGATTAAACTACTGGATAAAAGTCTTTAGAATTAAATTCTGGTTTTTATGCTGATACATAATTTCAGCTTCTTTTCATACCACACATTTATGGCAGAATTTAATACATATAACATTTTTTCATCCTGTCTTGGAGTGCCTTACATTCTCAAAGTCCTCTCAATTTCTCTGTTACCTGTTTCTTTACTTCTTCCAATTGCCTTCCCACCACTTTGTATTACATTATTTGCCTACAATGCAAGTTCACTACTTCTGCATTCTCGCTCATTCTACTTCTCGACCTTGCTTGGAGGGTAATACACATGAAAATATGTAATCCTCACCTAACCTGGACGTGGAGATGCAATAAATCTGAGAAAATTGTGCTTTAAATAGAGAAGTAACTTTTCCTTGGAGTGAAAGTGAGGATATTAAATGGCTAAAAAAAACCAGTGTTGCCAGCATAGCCCTTCTAATCTGTGTGTACTTCATCACTATAATCCCTCAGTAAAGCTATTCTAATAGGAACATGGCCAACAAAAATTTCTTTAAAAGTGGTTACTTCTCCTACTTGCTCTTAATTTTAACTTTCATGTTTCTATTTTATACTGGGTTATTACACTGCTAGTTCAAATCTTCTGAGTATTTTCTCTTACTTCTTTTTTTAATTATGGCCTTTACTGATAAGCATATGGTCAAGTATGACATGCTTATTTTGTCAAATGCTGCAGTGTTAAATTTAAGAGGGTTTTTTCAGATTCATCAATTAGATGATTTAGAATAGTTTGACGATTATCTCAAAGAGTTATTTAAGCAAATGTAGATTTTTCTGATATTTTGACCTTGTCTTCCACAAGGACAATTACAACAGAGTTAAGAGAGTCTTCCATGTCATATGAAAGAAATGTGCATGTTTTCAAGGAATTAGATATGACTGAAAATGACCCTGAGATTAGCTCAGATGGTTAAAGCGTGGTGCTAATAACACCAAGGTTATGGATTCAATCCCTGTATGGGCCATTCACTTAAGAGTTGGACTAGATGATCCTTGTGGGTCCATTCCAACTCAGAATATTCTGTGATTCTATGAAATGGCTTCATTTCTGACACTTGCATTTATGCTTTTTCTTTCTTCATAACATTTGAAAATGAAATTTTAAAAAAATTTTTGTGGACTCCTATATTTACAAAAAAAATTGTCTATAGCCTCTGAAAAGTATAGTTCAAACCTTTGATATTTTTCTTTTAAATACTGCTGTTATTTGGGGGGGGAAATTGAAATCTGAGTAATATTTGAGTTTTTGAAAACTTCCTCCTTTGTTGAACAAGAAATATGGTAGATATACACCTGGAAAATCCTGTGTCATCATTCCCAATTTCTAGCTATTGAAAATTTATATATGATGAACCATAAAACACCGAAGACTACTACTTTAAACTACATTTCTTTTGCTTGCTGTTCTTGGTTATTACAAATATAGCATTCTTTGCCTGCTAGTTATATTTTGAAATGGAGTATTTCCAAATATCACTTCACATGTTTCACATTTATTGTGGTTTTATTCAGTATTTCATATAGAAAATCCCTGCTGCTTCTCAGTATGAAGGTCTTGATCTCATAACTGACAGCACATTAGTGAGCAGCTGTTGTTGCTCTGGGGAAACTGTTGAAAGCTGTGCAAGGAAAGACTAGAGATTAGAAAAAAATCAGCTTTTAATGATAGCTACAATGTATATGACTATTGAAGTCCTCTAGGGTGCTTTTCTTCCTCCTTCTCTCCTTCCTCCACAGCATTGTCCTGACTGACTGCAGACTCTGCTTTATGCAGAACCTGCCCTAAACCTTGTGCAGCATGGGCAGCTTGCTCATCCCGTTATGCCACCCTCACTGCTCACACATCGGGGAAGCACCACTCATCCCTCATGGCATCTGAAAACCAGGTCTCCAGACGTGCCCAAGAGTTCAGTTTCTTGGCAGTTTAGAGGTCAAATTCATGTCTCATGAATGTTGATATCACTTTTGCAACTGAACCAGAATGAGCCTTGGCCCAGAGGAAAATCCATGTCATGCAGCTTCACAGCACTCAAGGACTGTGTTCTGCTCCTCAGGGAAATGCTGCTCCAGTGGCATTGTCTGTCCTCTTGTGAAACCCCACTGGAGTGACACTGGTGAGACAACACCTTTGCAGTGAGCTTTAGCATTACAGCTGTATTCTTACATTCTCCTGTAACTACTGCATGCCATAGTATCTGCTGTAAGGCTTAAATGCTGTAAAACTCTACAATGCCATGTACCACAATACAGCACAGACGTTATGACACTACAAGTTCCCACATACAATTAGAAGCAGCAGAAGCAGAAATCTTGCACCCCTTCTACTGCTGGCCACTCTTTTCCACCTTTGTTTTATCTGTTCTCTTGTAAAACCCAAAGTTTCATGAGACCAGCCAATTCAAAAATGTAAATAATGTTCTCTAAAGCTAACTATATTTATTAGTATTCAATCTTACTGCAAGTTTTGCCCAGATCTGTTCTTACACTTTTTCCCAAGAGAAACCACAAACATTCATGCTGGCCTAAGGGAAGGGAAGGGATGGGATTGAATGAGTAATGGCAGTGGGGGAGCAATTTTTAGGACAATATTATTTTACGGAAGACTCAGATGCTTACAGATGTGCTGTCTAAAGACAATGACAAGGTTTTTGTGCTTAGTGTACAGATGCTTTCAGTTTTCTTCGGGTTATCCAAGTCAAATTGTCTTGTAATTTTTACTTTTGGGGTAAGATTTGGATCAAAGTATATACAGAAATAATAAAAATGAAAAGCTGGTTACTACAAGGCAGCTGCACAAAATGTATCAAAGAATCAAAATGGGGTTGAAGTTTTAGTTAAAACTTCGTGAATCACTAAAATGAAGGTTTAGAAAGCACTCTGAAAGTCCCTGCATGTTCCTTTTTCAATATTCATCCAGTTTAAATAGCTTTAGCACCACAGATGCCAGTGCAAGATAAGAAACGGTATAATCAGTTCATCTGAGGCTCTGCAGACTGACTGTGTCCAAAGACCGTAATTAGCTGATAAAACCACAGGGCACTAAAACTGGGCGCCAGTAATCTTGCTAGGGTGCTATATTTACTGAGTCTATCTTGGTAGCAACTTGTAAGAGGTTTAAAGTAGCTCTCAAAGGCAGAGTTGGTGCTTGAATGATCATTGCTGGGAAGCAGGAATCAACATTTGGATGAATATATACTAAAAAAGGTTACCTGGTATGTTCGATGCAATGGGTAATGCTGGATCAGCAGATGACATTAATGCTATGGAAATTCACCATTGGTACACAAAATTTATGAAGGAGTGCCCATCTGGACAACTTTGTCTGCATGAATTTAAACACGTCTTGGATCTACATGGACTTACTCCAGAAGCTAACAGCTATGTTGATCAAGTATTTCACACCTTTGACATGAACAAGGTAAGAATTCATTCTTGACCTCCTGGCTTTCTTGTGGCTGAATCATTTTATGCACTCAGCAACATGTCTCAGAGGGTTGAGAATGTTCCCTACTCAGAGGTAATGGAAGTGATTCAGAGATGATGCAATAGAAAATTATGAGCAGATAAACATGAGTGGCAGGCAAACAATTTTGAATGCTCTGTCCCCAGTACATTTTGCCAATTTGAAAGTTGCATCCTATGGTTTCTCACATTTGAAAACTAGATTTTTATTATTTTCAGTATGTGTTAATAATTATTTTTTTTATTTCTATAACTTGAAAAATCTTTCTAAAGTAGTACCTGTTTGGTTGGATCCATAGTTATTAATGCTTTAGGATTATGCAACATAGAGACAATATGATTTCTTCTGTCATGGGATTAATTCTGAACACCTTTGGTGGCTTAATTTAATACCCCTTCTCCAAAGACACTTCTGTACTTCATGTGCTTTTACATCCAACATCTTGTATGGTGCCCAGCAGATTGAGAATTCCCAGAGTCAGTACATCTGTTACACCGTTTTCCCATTGTGAATATTTCCACACACACCTCCAATTCAGCTTGATTTTTTGGAATTATGTAATTCTTTCTTCTATAGTCTTCAAGGACTGTTCCTATGAAATCAGGCTCATTGCATGCTCTTTTCTTCCCCTCACCAATTACCAGATGTTTAAACATACTGGAATTTGATTAAGTAGCATCACCTAACTCAATAAATGTGTTAATTACAGATGATGAGCAAAATTCCAGTCTGCAAACATGGAACCTGACTGGCTGAAATTGTCAACTTGTTGTACTTTTCAATTAATAAATCAATGCATGAAATTCCCCAGTAAAGCTTTATCAATGCTAACCTTGTCCAACACCCTTGGACACTGTCTGAGCTCATCTGGGAGCTTTTACAGCTTTATAGTGTACTGCAAAAAGCCCTTGACACTTCAAAGCTGTTGTAGAGTATTCAGAAATACTTACAAAATTTATTTTAGACAAATACTTTCAAAGCAGCTACTGACTTGAGGACACTTCAGAAAGCTGAGTCTGCAGCTGGTTTTAGCTACTTTTCAGAAAACTGGACTGTGAAATAAACACTTCCTGAAATCAGACTTCTGTCAAGAGGACAGCATACCAGTGCAGAACAACCACAGGCACAGGGAAATTGAGCTTTGCCATGATGACATAACTGAGGGTTTGGAGAGAAAGGAAGAAATTAAGTAGCCTTCAAACAGTTTTGCACCAACAGAAAAGTCTGAGACAACTTGCCACTGCTGCTGATACTGGTCTCTATATCTGGAAAATATCTATTGTAGTCAGCAAATGGTGCATCCAGTACAGCACAGAATAAATCAGATAACAACTTTCAGGGCATGGTTGCTTTTCACCTTACCCCATTCAGCTTTCCTCTACCATGTGTAGTCTTTGCAATATTATGTGTAATCAAAATTGTAACAGTTTTCTTCACTTGTTTATACGTATTATTTACAGCACTGGGAATGTATACATAAATTACGTTTATTCTAGCATTTGACATGTTACAGCTAAAAAGAATACTTATATCTAGGTTATTTAAGAGTGCCTTTCTGTAAGGAAAAAACATTTTGCTAATGTAGCTAGTAACTCTGTATGAGAACAAGACTAAGGTGCACCTATGACATATCTAAACAGAGGAAGAGCTCCAGAGCAAGAAGGTGCTGCACTCTGGGGGTTTGTGAGTTTTGGTTGGTTGGTTGGTTTTCTGGTTAGTTGTGATTGCTTTTTTTTAATGGGAAACTGGATGAGCAGCTCAGAGACATGGCCTAGATGGTTGGACACTTGGATGGATGGAGCATGGTGCCCGTGGTTCCACGCTTGTGGGTTCGATCCCTGTGTGGACGTTTGTTTGGGAGTTGGACTAGATGATCCTGTGGGTCCCTTCCAACTCAGAATATCCTGTGAACCAGTGCACATCCTTTGGTTTAACAGGTTACCAATTCCAGGGCCTTTCTCCCACTATAAGTAGCTTATAATCCAGCAAGCAGTTTGCTCAAGTTATCTGATGAATATTAAGATGTCTGCCCCAAACTTGCCACGTTATAGACACATCAGAGTTTGACTTTTACTACTGATCTCTCATCCCCTTCTCCAGTTTCCCCATAACTTTTTAATCAATTGGTATATTTCAACCAAATTTCAGAGAGTAGGCATTTCAGTTAATTAGTTCCTAATGTTTTCATAAAATCTGGCAGCTGGGTAACAGGGACACAGTCAGAAAGAATGCCCCACTCATGCAGAATTCAGCTTTTATTCATTGTTTAAGGTAAGAGTTGGCTGGCAAAATGATCAGACACTTGTTTCCTTTTGTCTAGAGAGGATACAGGGTGGAGCTGGGGTACCAGGCTATGGGAATTTAGGGAACAAAAGACATAGTTTGTACAAAACTAGCATTTTGTTTTGCTGTTCCCAGAAGGGCTTGTTTAATTAACGTCCCAAGTTAGACAGAAAAAGATGTTTCAATTTTTCAGACGTTTGGAAGCCTTCCCTCCATTTTATTGAAATTTAGCAATGATTTGGCCTCTAGGGCTTCATAAAATCCACTATAAAACTGCTTATGCTAGGCTTAGAACCTCATTATTTAATAATGAGCTACCACTAAATATCTGATATTAATTTCCAGTTCTGCAAGATGTTATAACAACCTTCCATTAACCAATATCATCTTAGGCATAGATTTTATTGTGTATTTTCTTAACTGAGCTGTTGCACAGCTGCAGCAATAGAACCAGGCAAAGTTATTTAGAAGGCAGAACAGGAATAGCACAGTTAGAATTGATAAATACATAAGATTGTATAGTCTATATCCATTTACAGATGGAAATAACATGAATGTGACATCTACTCTCAAATAAAAGGCTGGCAGATTTTAATCCTTGTCCAGTCTATTTGTATAATTTAGTGACTAGAAAGGCTTAAACAGAGAAATTAATCAAGTGAACCAGAATATTTTACCTGAATGCTTTACTTTTTTTCTTTTTCATAATGCAAAAAAACCCAAATCTCTTTTTGATGAAATAGCAACCGTTTAATGAAATTGCAAGAGTATAACTTCATGACTTGGATTCGCCGTGTAGCATCTAGATAAGCTGTTGCTATTTTTTTCTTCACTTTCCTTGAATAAAGTCTTGTGAAAACCTCACTGAAAAGGCTGTGGCAAACAAGAACCAGGACCTCTCAAGCCACATGCCAAGATTTCATAAGCTTCCCCTTTGGGATTCACACTGTGTCTGTTTAGTTTGATATGATGTGAATATTTATCTGTTGTATTTTATGTTTCCTGTGAAGTCATTCTATGGATCTTCAGCCTGGCTTAGGGGGTTGGTTTATGTAACAAGAAGAATGGGCTGTTGGCATACCAGCTTGCCAAGAGTAACTCACTGGGGATTTTTATGACTTGGCACTGTTTTCTCAGTAACAGTATCCTCATATTGTTCTTGATCGTTCTGACTACATCAACACTTCTAAGAAGACCATAGCTTATCAAAAAAGCATTTGTTGTCTGGATTCTCGTCTTAATACCAGCTCAAGACTCCTTTCCATGCTTGGCAGAGACAAAGGATATCATTTCAAGATGACTCAGCTCTTTCCAGGGTAGACGAACCAAGTCTCTCTGCCCTGCCTTATGTGTTAATGGAATAACAACCTACATGATTTAGTCAGTGGAAACTAACTGTTTCTTCACAGAATAAACAGGTATTTTTTTAAGTAGCTTCTGAAAAAAACTACATGTAAATCAAGGTTCTGAAATTAGATAATATGCAGAGATGCAAAAAGTCATTATCATTCAGAATGTCTTGCCCACTGTTATATTTTGAAGGTGAAAATTGCAGGGTTAGTTTTCATTTGTTTTCTTCCCTACCTCTCCACCCTATTCTAAATTGTATGTGTTGTTTTTCTTCTGCTAGAGGATCATGTTTTGACTCTTGCCATGATGGTAAAAATCATTGCCAGATCTTTAGTGTTACTGGATGAAGAAAAGAATTTTTATGATCTAATTTCTTGCAGCATGCCTTTGGCATTGAGGAAGTGGCATTCCAAGCAAACCACAGACTTTGGTGTCTGCAAGCTTCTCCCTAAACCTGAAATTGCTCAAGGTGCCCCTATGAGCCTCCAGTTTCTGTGATGCTGAAAGCACTAAGCCTTAAATATTCATATTTCTATCTCTGTATTATCTGAAAATCCATCACTGAGACTGTGAACAGAACATGTATGTTAAGTGGATTATGAAAATGAAGAAATATGATTACTTTTTAGTGACTCTCCGTGCTCTTACTGTTTCAGCATGAGGATATGTTCCTAGTTCTTTTTAACCTTAGGATGATATGGCAAGTGCTTACCCTGTGCTTAGTTTAGATGGGTTGTTAATTCAAAATATGTCCTTTTAATAGGAGAGCCATGAAGAATCTGTTCTCAGCAAAAAGTTCCCTTCTTGAATTTCACTAGCTCTGATTTATATCCTTTCTTCAGGTTCAGTTGTGTGACTTTCACCACTCTTTCTATTTAAATAACGTAGTATTTTCTGTGAAAGATTATCATAACAGGTTTTTTCAATGCTAATGACACTGTATAGTCTGTTTGTAGATTATTTTCTTTCATCTGGATGAATACTTACCGGCACACACCAGAGTCAACATACACATAATTAGTATTTTGCAGGATTTGCAATTTTTCCTGTTTCCCAAGGGATTGGGTGCAAAGCCCTCCAAGCAAAGACAATAACACTATTTCACAGTTTGGGAAGCATTCAAATTCATCTTGATGCATTTTTAGTGCAAAGAATGTTAAGTTTAGCAAGAATACCAAGGCTGCAAACCTTGCACGGGTTCTTACACAACATGAGCACAAATGTTATGTTTTGGGTCCCTGCAGAAGCAGATTAAGCCCTGAGCACATGTCAGTGTCATTCCAAGGAGAAGGACCTACCTACTGACAAGCTCTTCAAAATTATTTTTGCTTATTTGTTTCTTTATAAGCGGGCTGGATGAGAATCTTAAAATCCTCATGTTACCCTGTTTCACTACTGAAAGTTTGTGTGAATATTGTCTTCCTTTTCTTTTTTTGAAAAATTTCTTGCTCTGCCACTTTCAAAGCAAAGTCTGTTCAGATCTGTTGAGCTGCATTTTCAGACAGTTACAGCGAACCTTTTCTGGTTTTCTTTATTTTATCAATACCATTTTTATTCTTTTTTTTGAAAGTTTGTAGAAGAGTAATGTAGTTCTTTTATTTCTTAAAAAACCCCACAACTTTTAAAGCTGAGCAGTGGAAGGAAGACTTCAACTATTGCATAGGTGAGAAAGAAGACTTCGTAGGTTCTAGAAGATAAATAGAAAGAATTGAGACATGGAGGGGGAAAAGTACAGTCAAAAACTAGGACCAGGCAAGAATAAGTAAATAACACATTTCCAGAGGAGGGAATAAGAAAGTTAAATGTAAAATTTGCAAAATTAAGGCACAAATATAAAGAGATGGATATAAACATTCAAAAGTGTGAAGGGGGAAATGGTGCCCCATCCATTCTTTGTACATTAATTGAAACCATTGTGGAACTGAAATGCAAGTTAGAGAGAAAAAGTGTTGAAAAGATAGTTAAAATCTTAACGAGAGATTCATCCTCCATCAGAAACAGAGCCGATACTTGGACAAAAGGCACATAAAAGCATAAATGTGATTTGTTTGCTCAGCTGCAGTAACAGGGGCAGGAGGCTGGCAGTGGCAGCTACAAGACCCAACCCCTCAGGCTGTCTCTCCGCGGGGCCTGTCACTCCAGTGGCCCAGAAAAGCACTAGGGTAGGGATTACTGCACAGAAATATCCCCAGGCCATTTAACCCAACCCTTGTCTTGCAAAGGCGAGCCGCTAGGAGATGCTCAGTGTCTACTCAGTTTGGGAAAGACTTCAGGCACTCAGAAGGAAAACGCCTCCAATAAAAATAACGGTACCTAATTAGGGAAGACAGCTTTGTCTTTTAATTAAATGTTTGCTGATGACTCTATTGGCTTGGGTTTCCCTTTTCCAGAGTGCAAAACTCAGTAGATTTTATTGCTAGTAGGGAAAAAAAAAAAACCGAAAAGGATGATTTAATACAAAAATTTCTTCCAAATAGCTAAGCTGTGTAGGCAGATGAAAACAGGAAGCTGGGATTTAGAGCTGATTAAGGATCTATGTGCAACAATATTAACTGGAAAAATCCAATTGTCTAAGATCTTGACAATCCTGAGTTCAGGAAAATCAGTGAGTTTGCAACGGCTACACAAAGGAAGTAGTCCTGACTTTTTCTCTTGACAAAGGAGGATGCATCTCTCTGGCAACTAGAAATTTTGACGAAAATAACAGCTTGAATAGTGAGCCCTCATTTTGTTAAGTCTTGAACTCCACATGAAAAATGTAAAGTTGGTATGTCATAGCACTTCCCATAATCATTAAAACCAAAACAACTGCACTACAAATGGTTCTGAGTAAAATATAAGACTTATTAATACTTTGTTTTACTGCTGATTATGTGTAGATACTGGTGCACTAGCATGTGTGGCTAATAATACCCACAATATCATGTCTGTAATTGGTTGACAGGAAAAAAACCCTAAATTAGACTGTGCACAACTGAGATAAACACAGTTGGCTATCTCATCACCTGGACATGTATCATTGAGCTACATACAGAATCTCCATGTCAGGAATAATGAACCAGTAGTATAAAAATAAATCAGATATAATAGGATCATATAGATGTATTTTGAAATGGTCACTGCTGTCTTTTTTGTCTTAAATCTATATACAAACTCAATGAGTTAATTGTTTATGTAACTAATTATGGAAGCAGGCACACAAAGAATGTGGCTATGAACTAGCAAAGTTGTGCCAATGCTTGATTAGTGCTTTCAATGAGAGAATAATTAAGCAAATGTGTGTCCCACAGTGGTGCCAGGGTTTAAACATCACAGAAAGTAGCAATAATCTCTCTTTTCCCCATCTCCACGCTTGAGCTAGCAAAAATGTGATGGGTTCTCTCAGGTCAGGCAGACAGATTAGGAGTTGTATTCTACTACAAATTTGCCTCATTGGGCCAAAACCTTTCTGGTTTTTGAAGGAAAGGAAAACAATCCTTAAAAGCAAACTATATTCCGATGAAGATAGGAGAAGGGAAGGCCACCTTGGTCCTCTTCTTTTTGTAGCATGCAAAGGAGAAAAAATGTAGAATTGAGAAGCTAAACACTCAGAAAACTATAGAGTGGGCCACAGGGAGAAGATGGTGATGCTTGGGACTTCACAGTCTGGGTCTTAAAAAAACCCCAAACAACAGAAATCCAAAAACTCAAAAATTCATAGGTAAATTTTCTGACTAGCATAGGGCAATCCAGCTCTTCCTGGAGGACAACTTCTTCTCTCCACAATTTTATGTCTTGTCCAGATGATTCTTTTATTTGGGTCTCCTAGGCAGTCTCTGAAAACATCTCACACAGGTCTGCCTGAGCTGGAAGGTAGGTTGCATCTACCTTAAGACAGATAAATGGATTTGGAAATTGGCTACACATCTTGAATAAGCATATGCCTCAGGGGGGCTGGCAAAGAAGTTAATAGAAGTAGATGGAGAGATAGGGTTAAGAAAACCATACTCTAAAGTGCTAGTCCCTAGCTAGTCAGGGACGTGGGAACGCCGACAGCGGTGCTTTCTCTGATCCTGTCTGTTCAGCTCCTCTCTGCAACTGAAATGAGCAGCAGCAGATATCCATAGGCACTCAGCACCAGTAGGATCCAGCATCTGCTAACAATGGAGTGCTGGGAAGAAAGGGAATGGAGAAAAAGAAAAGTGGGGCAAAGTCCACAAGCGTGAGTTGAGTCACATGGGAGAGACAAATGGCACTTTTCTGAGTAAATACCACATAGAAATTGCCGAGGAAGGAAAAAAGAAGTGGGCATAGATTAAGTTGGAGCAGACACTAAAAGTTAATTGGCAAAGAGGATACAAATTTAGATAAAAATACGTAGATAAGGTTTTTGTTCAAATGCATTTAAAACTTGGCTTTTACCACTTCAAACACTAGCAGTGTTTCTTGTCTTACGCTCCAAGTAGGTATCATTCACTATCTGAGTGGAAAGACGTGCAACCTCCTTGTTTCACAACACAGGGATGTAGTATCTGAGAGTTGCAGCTGAGTTACTACTGTTTCCACAATATCCAGGGGAAAGAGAATGTCATCTTTATTATTTTGTTTTTCTGCTTTTTTGTATATCAAGGTAGATCTTGATTAGTCTGCTGGGTAGTTTTATTTTGTTGTGATGCATATTTTTTAAAAGGCTTGAACTCTATTTTCAAACTCTGTCAAAAGGCTACCTTTTTTCACTGGTAAGGAAATCCAAATTACATAATCTCTTCCAAAATTGAGATATTTTATGCCATTATCAGAGCAGAACTAATGAATGTGATTTTTTTCCCCCCCTCACAGTTCACTACAGAGACAGTTTTGTTTTACCTTCAGTGCGCACTTTCTGTGTGCCCGTGGTCTTGCAGTTTACCTACAGCCTGTCCCTGAGCCACCAATTGTTATTACAGGACTGTCATTTTCAGTGCAAGTGCATAATCCCACTGATGCCTGTTTGCATCTTTTTCTTAATTCCCAGACTATTGTAGAGACTCCAGAAAGCTTCTTGGGATTTCAATAGATATGGTAATTTTATCTTCATCTTTTATAATCAGTTTAGTTTGGTACAAATAGTTAATTTAGAAATGCATCACTGGGTTTCCTATATAGAAACTAGTCTCGTTTCAGTATCCTTTGAAATGGCTTCGCTATATTAATTTGTTCAGATCCACATTGTTATCAATTTTTCTATTTTTATTTAAAAAAAATAGAAATGCTCCAATAGCTTTGGCTTCTGAAACAGGTGATTTCTGAAGAATTTCTACTATCTCAGCACTTGCTTTGACTGTGAGTTTATCAAGTGCTGTCAAACTATGCAGCGGGTTATAAATTTTAGTCTTTTTGTGCCCCATAGGACTCACCTTCCTTTTTATGACAGGTGTTATATCAGCTATTATACCCTATTCTAGTCCCCTACTAGGAGTGAGGGATGCTGTGAGACTGAACTATAAATCAGATAATTTTCTACCAAGACAGTTTTACTGTCTTCTACAGGTATTTTGGTTATTCTTATTAAGCTAAATGGATTAAGAAAACAAATATTACTTTAAAAGCATTACAATTTTAACTTGATGTTCTCCTTTTAACAGAACCTACAAAATCTGACAAAAATCTGACTTCTAAGGCCTTCTTCAAGGCAGTGCATCAATCTCTCGCCTGCCTCACTCACCATCTCCCCAAGACTTGCTATTTGGAAGCAAGGAAAAGCAGTGTGGGGGTTATTTTCAGGGGGAGAAAAGGGGAGGGAGGGGAGAGGGATGAGTATATGTGACCAACTCCCCAGTTCCTGGGGCCTAAGTGGAATCCTGTGAAAAGTGTTTGCACAAGATCATGTGAAGACATGAGAGAATTTTCATTGTCTAAGTGACAGAGACAAAAGAGGAAGCATGACTAGCATGAGGTGAGTTATTGATGGACAGCTCTTAATGTAATCATATCATGTTCCTGGTACCCTGTTGTCTTGGTTTCAGCTGAGACAGAGTTCATTTTCTTCCTAGTAGCTGGTACAATGTTGAGTTTTGCATTTAGTATGAGAGTAATATTGGTAACACACTGATGTTTTGGTTGTTGCTGTGTGGTGTTTGTCTTAAGTCAAGGACTTTTCAGTGTCTCATGCTCTACCAGTGAGGAGGTGCACAAGAAGCTGGGAGGAGGAATAGCCAGGGCAGATGATCCAAACTGGCCAAAGGGATATTCCATATCATGGAACATCATGCTCAGTAGGTAAACTAAGAGGAGTTGTCTGGGAGGGGACATTCACTGCTCGGGGAAGGGTTGGGCACCAGGCAGGGGGTGGAGAACTAATATTTTGTACATCGCTTTTGGGGAGGGGGGAGAAATATTCCCTTCTTGCATTTTTATTATTGTTTTTTACTTTATTTTACTTCAATTACTTAACTATATTTATCTGAACCCACAAGTTTTCTTTTTTTTCTTTGCTATTCTCCTCCCCATCTCACCTGCTGACTGGGATTAAACCCCAACTATCTTTCTCTGGTGCTTGATGCAGTGACTGGTTGTTCCTTTAAGAGCTTGGCATGATAGCTGAAAAAGAAAATTCAGGGTTGTTGTCGAACTGTGCATCCCCAAGAGGGATGCCCAAGATAAGATGCCTGCACGGGATATGTTTTCACTCTGCCTCAGTTACCTGGATCACACAGCAGCTCTAGAGCTGAGGTGGTTTCGAGGGGAAAGGCAGCACAGCAACTACCCAATTTGCTCTCTGTTCTTTGCCTACTGAACCCATTTTGACTAAACTAGTGTCAATGTCTCTATTTTTCCATTTGATCTTCAGTCATTCATTGGCACCTGAGGAGTGTTCAACCTTTGTTATTCATATGCCACATTTTGAAGTATATTATATTAAATGTCACTATGTCCTCGTGGAGAGAGCTGTTGCACAGACTGTCAAGAGTATGGGAGTCCTTCTCAAAACTGACCTGATCTTATCAATTGCTCTCTGGCTGAATTTGGGCTGGAGGATGGTTGCTGTCTTTCATGGGCACTCATCACCTCACAGGACAGTGCTCTATAACTCCACTGTGTGATTATAAATGAAAAGGACCGGTGGCAGTGTCTTGTTTCTGCACGACTAACACTATACATTTACATTGGTATTTATAGCTCTAAATTTCTTTGTCTTATAGTAATGCTCCTGAGCTGCTCATCTCCTTGTGTAAAAGTTAATCAGTATAGAAGTATTACTGATACTTAACCCTTCCCTGAGCTTACAGAGGAAGAAGGATTTCAGCTCCTGAAAGCTGTAAAAGGCAGGACTAGAACACTGACAAAGAGCAAAGACCGCTGTGTTTAATTCACTTATTAGACTAAGTTGATACTTGTTAAAGAAGTTACAGTAAAAGATTTCTCTTCCACTCAGGTTCTTTCACAAGGCTAGTGACCAAAATTGTATGTGATATCTAGGAACCTATGCTGAGAGGGAGGAAATAGGCTGCAATTGCACATAAATACAAGACATCACAGAGCATATTTATGATAAAACATACCTCTAGGAGTATCCACTTCCAGCAAAGCAGGTATAATACTGGGCATTTCTGGTTGCACTCACAACCTTTTCCATTCTTATTTGTAGCAAAAATTACAGTTATTCCCTACAGCAAATCCCGGATTAAACTCTTATATGTTGCTAATAGTTTCTATATAATTCAAAATTAATCACATTTTAGGATTTCCTCATTTCTGTTTTCATAACATGCATGTTTGTAATCAATAGGGAGTGACGAACTATATTTTGAGCGTGGTGCTCTTTGCTTCTACTTTTGCTACATTGTAAAATCCCATCTATTTTAGAACTGGGCATTAAAGGTAATCTCTCATTGAGTTCAGATAGGCACTAAATAAAAATAGAAACTTACGCTGTAAGATGTTTAACGTGGCCATTTAAAAGCCTTATTAACCTGAGTTGTGGTCATAAGCAAGACTCTACTCCGAATGTGAGAGACAGAAATGTGAATAGAGACAGTTTCTCTGAAATAGCATGGGTGCCCAAGAATCGATACCAAAAGATGCCACTGCACAGATGCACCATTATTACAGCAAATTTATGAGAGAGTGTCCATCTGGGATGCTTAGTCTGCATGAATTCAAGAGACTTTTGGATCTTCCAGAGCTGGATTCAGAGGGAGATCTATACATTAAACGAGTGTTTGAGATCTTTGATCTGAACCACGTAAGCCTTCTTTTCTTTACTATTATTTTTTATCTCATACTATTACTTTGTTTGTAAATTGTAGCCTGCAGTGTCTTCTTTGTGCTCTACTCCAAAAATAGCTATTGTGGATAGTGTTGTCATTAGAGTGCACTAGAGGTGAAGAAGTGGGACTGTGATTTGAGGGCTTGGAGTAGGACTTTTGTTAGTACTTTCCAGGGGCACTTAAAAAATGTCAAGAAACAATTCTGAAAATTACATGCAATTTCCAGTTCACTGGTTATTCTTCTATCCATTGCTCATCCTGTGCTTGTATATAAACATGAAAACAGTGGTATGCTCAAAGCTACTAATTTCTTATAACAGTGTTTGACAGAGGGGAAATACAGGCTGCACTTAACCAATGATGAAGCACAGTGTTGATAAATGGATATTCTCCAAGTACTATATTGTGGCAGAGAGAAAAATGTAACTCAGATAAGATCATACCCAGTGTACACATTACAAGACCAAATAGACTACCAAATGAAGAGTTCAAGCAGCTTCTCCAGACTGTATTTCTAATTTACCCTCCCTGCTACTCCAATAACCATTTGTGATTGCAATTAGCTCTCTGTAATGTAGCTGGCTCCCAGACAGACAATATATATTTTCCTTAGCAGACGACATGGTCACCTGGTACTTCTGCATAGCACCTCTTACTAGGTGTAGAAGACTTTAGACCATGTGACTGTGGAGGAAAAGGGCAAAAATCATCAGAGGATCTGACAACTGTCAGATTGGCAGACAAATGTGGACTGTTTTCTACATCTGTTGTGAGTGCTGCCTCACGCTTGCAGGGTCCTGGAGCTGGGTGACCTAGAGTCCTCCACTCATTGTGATGATGGATTGTCCTGGGGCACTGCCTGTCAGCACATACTCTGCAGTATTGTGAAACCTCCAGATTTGTGAGACCTTCAGATTCCGAATTAATGTAAAAGTGAGGCGGGTAAAATAAAAGCAGGTTACAGAAAGAGAATTTGCTCTTTAGTTGCTGTGGCAGTGGCCAAACACACTTAAAATAGGAATCATAAGCTCATTGTTGCATCTCTATCTGTTGTTACAGAGCTATGTTACCCTATTCTGCAGGCTGTTATCACTCATATATGAAGCAGCTGGCAGATATCAAAGCAACCTTTCTCATAAGAAGGGCGGATCCTTGGGGTAACTTTAATATGTGTTTTAAATGGACATGAGGAACTGCACCAGGATTGTCAGCTGGAGAACATGCTGCCTTTTCAGCATGGCTTTCAGGATCCCTGTCCTGAAAGACCCCAGCTGCTTCCTCTGTGTGACTGAACTCACTCTTTTACCAGGAACTTTCCTGATGCATCTTTTTGAACTTTTGTCATCACCCTCATCGTCCTCAGATAAACTAAGATCAGTGCAGGCTAAAGAACAGAAAAAGAGCGTAATGATCAGGAATTTGATCTCAGAAAAAAACTGCTCATGCCCATCATATTGCTAACCATCACACCTTTCAGGGACACAATCTCAGGGCAGCAGGATATGGCTGTATAGTCAACACAAGACAAAGTATTTCCCTCTTCTCTCTTCTCCTTTGTCTGTATTTTGTCACTCTTGGGGTCATAGATACCAGACCAGTGAGGGGTGCCCTGTTTGGTTACAGCAAACTGAGTGGATTGGAACACAGTCCCTCCACCAGAGAAGGCCATGGCCATGCCTTGGTGTAGCACCCCTTCTAGTCCCTACAGATACCCTTGTTTTTTCAGGTGTTTCATACCCAAATTTGCTGAAAAGTTCAGCACTCCCTGTAATGTGGAGTTGAACTGTGGTTACAGCAAACACATTCCAACCTGAAGATTAGTGTCCAAGCTAAAAGAAAAAAGAGGAAATAAGCCTCCAGAAAAACAAAGTAAATGAATGGCTATTCAAAAATACAGCAATCAGGAGCCAAGTTACAGTGAAGTAAAGCTCAAAAATCTACACTGATCACTAGCCTGGGAGCATTTTTAAATGTATATTGGGTTTTGAGGGGATAAATCTGGTTAGAGAAGGATATCAGGCAAACAAAACTAAAACTGAAGTACTTGAGGCCAACAGACGTTTTTATTCAGGAAAAAAAGACCCTGAATGAAACAATTTTAGATGTAAGATTTATATCCTGAGTCCACAACAGCTTTTTACAGGGCTTTACAGATCTGTTTTATTTTAATCTCTATTCAGTACAATGATTGTATTTCGGTTACCATATAACACTATTTTCTAGCATTGATAACACCTCTTTGTTTTCTTTTTTTTCTCCATTATTGCCACAACTAACGACTTCTATGTTTAAGGAATACTTTTAGAAACAAGAAGCATCAATTAAACACTTTTCAAGTACAACGCTGTGATGCTTTTTACTTGATTGAGCTAGGAATAAAGTGGCACCTCCCTGAAACTTTTGGCAAAAATGTAGGGGTTTTAGTTAAGTATGGGTGTGTGAAGTGTAGTCAATGGATGGCTGGCAGGCAATACCACACTGTGGGCTCTGAAACAATAGCTGTGATTGTGCAAAGAAGGGGCAATATCCTTCTGGTACATTACATCACTTAGGCACAGTGAAGTATTAAACAGATGATAATGTTTCATCTCCAAGACACTGAAGTTAATGGATGTGAGTGGTTGCAAGCATAATGCACAAATTAAGAAATAATTTGGACATTTGAGTTTTTGCATGCTTTCAGTTTCTTTAGTACTTGAACTGCTTCTCCAATATGTAGATCAAAAATCTATTTTCTTTGCTACTGTATTCATGTTTGGTTTTTGCTTTTTAATAAAGAGACCATCAGTGGGTGGCAAAGTATACAAAACTTCTTGATGGAAATTATTTCCTTCCTCTTAATAGTACCCTTTATATAGAAATGCTGTTAATAAGCATAGTCAGTCACAGAATATTCTGAGCAAACTTAAACCTTCACCCATGATTCCCTCAGATGACTTTTTGTAGAGATGAGACCAGACCTTATTATTTTTCTAACTGTGGTTTAATAGTGGAAGGTTTATAGTTTAAAATTCTTATGACATCTATTGCTGAAGCTTGTCATTAAATCTAGATAGTTTAGGGACTATTTTACAGTTGATTTAAATCTAAAGACAGTCACTATGGTAAACTTGAGTCATTTAATACAGTCTTCTACTCTCAGCATAAAATATATTTTTGTCATGTAGGCTTCTGTTTTCTCAAAATAGGAATCTGCTCAGAAAGCTCTACTTAAGGGTTAGCCCTGAGATTAATCAAAGATTCCAGTTAGAGTGGCCTAATGCCTCTTGAGTTAAGCTGAGGACATTCATGCTTGGAGGTATTCTGTTATATAATAAGATGATAAAACACTCTTGAAAGGTCCATAGACTTTCTGCTCTGTGTTTCATGTGTACCTAGTTTAAAAGCTCCAGCATGTAGGATGTGGAATATTAACATGCATCATGGGATGCCAATGGGAGATAATTGCAGTTGTGCATTTTACCTCCTCATAAGCCTTCCAGCTTCCAGCTGAAGCCTGTCACAGACATCCTTCTCCTTAAGATTTCCATTAAAAAACCCAAAACCAAACAACCCTCTCCCCTACACACACACACACACACACACACACACACACACACACACACACAACTACACACAAACACACACAAACAAAAACAACAAACAAAAATAAATGGGGGCAGGAACAGGGACACAAAATGCAACAAAAAACCTCCCGGTAACTGAAAATATTAAAAAAGTAATTACAGCAGCATAGTAAGTTTTTCTGACAATCTGAGATTGGTTGAAAGATCAGTCAAAATTTGTTTCACTCAAGTCATCCAAATTGGAACCAATACTAGCAGGAATTCAGTTGCAAGCCAAACCTTAGCATTGGTTTGAATTCCCTGCATTTCTTTAGGCTGGAGGTAATAGAGTAGTTCAGCTCCTCACACATGGAAATTACTATGGCTAGTGGACACCTGATAGGGAAGGATACATCTTCACCAAGCAATTTAATATCATGAAGAGATTGAGGTCACCTCTGGTCATGGCAGCAGGCAGTGCATGTAAGCTCAGAGAATGACACTAACTTACCGTGCCAAAGAGGCAATGTTGCTGTGGCTGTATGGCTCCTTAGACTTAGTTATCTCATGTGCTCATACATGTACGGTACGAGTAATTACACTTTCAGCTCAACAGAGTGCAGTCGTTCAATGGATAAAGGCTGTTTACAGTCAGGGTCTGTTTCTGTGGGAGAGTAGAGAAGGCCATGTTCTAAAAGCTTTCTTCTCAGGAACACACTAAACCAATGCTAACCATTTCTGGTGTGTCTCTTGTGCAAAACACCAGCAGTTTTCTAATTAAATTACTTTATACACCAACTACAGAGATGTCGTTAATTTTCTGAAGTTTCTTAAAAACAAGGGTTATACGGGAAGACTTTTCAGCCCTTCCTTGACCTCTGTGGGATGCTTCGTTAATAATTAAACAAATAAATGTGCTAGCGAAGTTTGAAAGTTGTTCTTCGTCATTCTCAGAGGCACTGAAAAATAAAGATGCTGAACATTCAGAACTGTAATTGCAAAGTTAACTTTCCTCGAGATTATCACAAGGAGTGCAGGAGGTAGCATTTCAGCAAACATTTTATTGATGACTCATATGTTAGTACTTGTAAGCATTATTTATATAATGACATTGGCAGTATAATAAATGGTAGCTTTATCTTTTGCTACAGCTTTCTAATGAAAACCTTCAAAAATAATGTGTTTATTAAAATACAACTGCAACCAAATTCAATTTTTAAAGGATCTTCTTTATTAGATTTTTAAAGCATCCCCTTTTAGGGAAAAAATTATCTCAGTCTTCTTCACCCTTAAGCTTTTTGTAATACAAAAGTGATAAATCTGCAAGCATATACAAATAAATTTAATTCTTCTTACTTTTTTTATTCCCTCTGCATCTCACTCCACACATAACTGGCATTCAGTTCTGGTTCATGCGGCCTACTGACAAATTTTAGAGGGGAAACAGCTGTTTTATCTAAAATACCTCAGTAGTTGCCAGGTATACTGATGTATATTTTGTTTTCTGTAAGAATATGTTATTTCAGAGAGATTATATCTGTTAGAATGAGGTTCTACCCATGTTAAAGGAGAAAACATATCTAGGAAAATAATTTCTGTTTTATCTACAATATAATTGGAAGTGTTAGTTACTGTTAAAAATAACTAAGGAAAAATTAGTCAGCTCTTCTTTCCTCTTTCTTTAAATTAGAAACCCAAATTGTCATTCACTTCCACTGGCTTGCAAGTAGGTTTTTGCACTACCAAAAATAAAAACTGAATAGTATGAGAATGGATGGATGGATGGATGGATGGATGGATGGATGGATGGATGGATGGATGGGTGGATTGGGTTTTCATGACCTTGAAGGACAAAATTTGCATAGCTATTTAATGTGTGAAGATACATACTGCAAATGGGATGCTGCTATTGTAGTTCTCTTTCTGCTTCTTTTAGCATTAATTGAAACTTGCTACAGGAATAGCTGTTGCTTTGTAAGAAAATTGGATTTTGAAAACATAGGATTACTATGAAGAGCAAAGAAGATTAATAGGAATGTGGCACTGAAGGAAAATTATGCAAGTTCAAGGATTTTCTGTTAACACTTAGAAAGCATTGGACAGGTCACCAACAGTATTTTCTGCCACACTTCTTATGCAGAGATTAAGTTGATAGATGCACAAAAATGGACACTCCACAGCAGTTTTAGAAATCTTTAGATAAGGCACCAGTTGATGTCAATCTCTGTGCTTTTCATTTAAAATTTAAAGTAGTTCTCTGATAAAAAAAGAGTTCATCTGACATAATTATGCAGATTAGTATGATAAAAAAAGATTTTAAAAGGAGTCCATTTAAAAATACAAAGTAGAAAGTTTAAAAAGACTATTTGATGTAGAACAGATTATGAGAAGTGTAAAAATGTTACTTCAATAGAACTTTGACTACATAGCAATGTAAATCTCAAGCTACATTTTTTTCCTTTTTTTCCTGGAGAATAATTGTTTCTCTTCACCCCTTGTACTTTGCACAGTGCAGATAATTGTTGGGAGGTAAACCACCTTTCCTTTTCTTCTTATCGTAGCTCCTTCCCCACATTCCTGCTGTGCCTTTATAGTTTAGATTTTCATGTACACTTTTCATCATCTGATTTTGTGTTCTGGATATAAATAGATATTATCCTCTTTGATTATAGGGACATGAATGTGATTAGCCAAGTACATCTCTTTTGGTATTGTACGAGAAGGAAATGAGAGTCATGTGGCCAAAAAATTCTCAGTGAAAGCAGTGATCGCACCTCATATTCTAGAGAAGACATTATTTTGTTAGAGATTGACATGGCCTGACTATGCAAGACATGACAGCTGGTGAGCAGTGTTTCAGAAACTACCTGGAACCTAGATCTTAAGTGTTTTCACCTCTTGTGGCATTAACTATAATGGCTCAGGGCATCTCTGCTATCTTTCCTTTGCTGGAAAATATCTTCTTCAGTTGGGCTTCCTTTCTCAGATTGTCTTGTTCAGATGTGTCCTCAGAACCAGGAATAACTGCTGTGATGTTAATTGCCAGGCTGTCTAAGGAACTGCTTTTAGCCTGTTGGCTTCATCCTTTCATGTTTGCAGGCATAACCGAAGCTGACACAATAGTTGTTCAAACAGTTGTGCAAAGATAATTTCAGCAACACACATCACTTGAGGGTTGTCTTGAGCCTGAAATGACTCCCTGGACACTTTTCTTAGCTTACCCTAACCATCCAGTTTAACCAAAGCAATAACCTTGCAGCAGCAACATCTGTATTATGCACCACACTATGGGGCCATGCAAGCTGATATTGTGTCAAGGCAGACTATGTTTTAATTATTCTTTTTCCATCCCTCTTGTGTTGGCCCAGCAAATGTAGGTAGCACTAACACTTGGCCAAGAGAAGGGTAACTCCTGCTTTTTCTTACTTTGAAGGCTTTTTCACTCTCATAATTGCCTCTAATTAGTCTCCACAAGAAATGCTTAGAAAATTTGTTTTCTTTTCATGACAGTCATAGGTATCACATTGTATTCAGCAATAAAAGCTTGTGTGACAAAAAACTAATCAGCTTCTAAACCAAGGTCTAGAAGAAAATAAGAATCTAGATATCTCTTAGCCAGAAAGAATTCTAGTGTCAAAAGTAACAAAAATCTATAACTCTTATTTCATTAAATATTTGGACTTTTTGAAGGTATCATGTATAAATCATTTTCCCATAAGTTTCAGACACAATCCAACAAAAGCAGCAAAAACAACAAAGCCAAATCACTTGCTTCTCCTTAATTTGGAGTAATGTTGCATAAAATTATCTCAAATGTAAAGTAACTAGCCTGATTACTGTAAATGAGGAGGTTAAATTGTGCTTTGCTGTGTTCAAACCAGTGTAGTTATATAATTTTTCTCAGCATGCTTAAGTGGTTTAAATGCCTTTGAAAGGTGCACTGCCCTTATAAGAAATTCCATACAATAGAAACTACATTCTATGAACATTTCCCTTGGTTCCATGATGTACTATTTGTTTATAGACTATCCTAAGAAATGTCTTTTATCTCCTTCTTATCTACCTCCTGAATTTTTTATGTTCAATTTTACATATTGATTAAACAAAGGATTCCTTTACTTTGTAAGGACTTCCCACAATTATTGTGCCATTTCATAATCTTAATTCTGTTTTTCAGTGGTTTAGCATAAGACTTACTGCTATGATTGTACAAACTCACGCAATAGTAATATGTCATTACTAATAACCTGCATTATCATTAAAAACATCACTTGCTTAATGTAAGCCCACAGCACAACCAAGTAATATTGTAGTTTAATTTTCCTTGCATTTCACAGCCTTGATGCATAGCAGGACTGGATTAAGTTATGAGATGGAGCAGTGCTACTCAGAGGGGACACCACGGAGTTTCCCTACCCCATTGAACAGCCCCTTCCTTGCCATCTGTGCACAGCATGCCCAGGATCGCTGCATTTGCCATAGAGATTTGATACACTTGGGCAGTGAGTCCATCACACTGTAGAGGACGCCTGGGCCAAAGATACAGCTTGTGCGTGGTGCAAGGCCAGATGTGCTACATCCACCCCCACTTTGGCAGGTGGCTGTTGGGGGTCCCCTTTCACAGTAGGACACAGCAAGTTAAGACAGCCCAGCCCATAGGTCCTGTATGAAGCTGTAACGCTAACTGCATTGCACAAGAGACCTAGAGAGAATGAACTGTGGCACAGGATTCAGAAAAATCAGTGCCAAAAAGTACTGACAGTAAAAATTGAGCACCTAGAGGCTGGGACAAGTGATACTTTGGCTTTATGGTTTTTCTTTTAACATGGATTAAATGTGTATCACATATATTTTTACTGAGTATCCTGCAGAAACAAATGTACCAAAACTCACTGTAATTCAGTATAGAAAGAGAGGAACATGTAAGAATGATAAAGTTCAATTTTATTTAAAATAAACTTCATTGTCTATACAATTTCCCATTGAGCCATGCTACCTCCATTTCTATACTCCCTGACTGTTTTGTGAAACAAAAGGATGGGTTTAGAATTGTTTCCTCCACAGTTACTTAAAGACGAAAATTATACATCAAACTGAAGCAACTATGCTTTTCTAACATGTAGGATTTCTCTGAAAATTCAGTTTAAGTCTAAACAAATTAACATGTACTCTGCAGCTTTCATTGAGCATAAAAAGCATTTGTACCAGCTAACACTGTGATTTTGTCACATTACGTGAACAGGCAATGAAGATTAACTTCATACAATTAACCATAATTACTTTTAAGTGTTACTTGTTAAATTATGATGTAGATAAAGGGGAAGGTAATTTTAATATGAAACATTCAGAGATCTGCTTCTTTTATTTAAAGAATTTTAAATATTTTTAAGGCACAACTGTATCTTTTTCCTATTTATTTTCTTATGAATTAAGAATAGAGTGGCAAGTCTGCTCTAGGTTTACATTTTCTTCTTTTTCCCTTTATAATTTAAGTGTTGCTTCAAAATGTTCAAAAATACATAATCATGATGCACACATTTGCTGGTGACTTTGTTGTTGATGGACAACACCTTGAAAATATTTACTGCAGAAAAAAATGCAGCAGAAATTGAATTATTTGTTTTAACTAACTTAGCTGGAAATTCATGTAATGACAATAAATTAGTAACTACTTGCACTCAACAAAACCTTTTTAAAGAAATAAAAAATGCCTACTGGATAAAGGAGAAAGAGAGTACATATTAACTTTTTGCTTCCCTGGGGTCCTTGATCTGATAATACCAAGTAGTTTAGACAATGAGAGTACATGTGTGTAACTTTTAGGAGTATTCTTGCATACATCCCTTGAGGTTCTGAGAGCATCACCTGAGATAATCTGCCACATTGAGCATCTTTGCAGCTAGAAGATATGTATATCTTCAATGTACTTTTCCTGGAGGTTTGTTCTGTTACATTTTTGGGTTTGTCAAACAAGAAAAATTTGCTTGAATTATCAGCAAGAAATTTTGTGGGAAACCTGTTATGTTGTCATAGGTGCGTTTCTTGGGGTTTGTTTGTTTTCTTCTCTTTTGCCTTCTCCTTTGTTTTAAGTTGGGAGAGTTGCTCCTAAAACCACAGGCAGAGACTTAGAATTAGAAAGCTGAACCCTACATCCAGGAGAGGATGGCAGAGGACGAGGTCTTTCCTGTACAGCCTTCCTGGGCACTGCTGTGCCACGCTGTCATCTGACTGCCCTATCTCACTGCTTCTCCAGTAATTTTGAAAGAAAATTGTGAATGATGACAGGAAGTTTGAGGGTAGTGGTTAATTTAAAAGAAATAAAATTGTTTGCCATCTTAAAGTTTAGGATTTCACCAGGTTTTACCATGGGAACATACAAGGCAGGACACAGAACTGGCTCTGCATTTCCAACTCCTTCAATGCAAAGGTCCTGGTAATTTCTGAGTCCCTGAACCTTGCCAATCATCTTCATCCGAGAAACGCGGAACATTGTGTAACAGTCTGGTCAATACAGCCTCATCTCTTTACATAACAGTGGATGTGCCATGATTACAAAACCACTTAACAATCTTCAACGCCTAATTCCCTGCTTTCTTCTTCATCCTTATCTAATAGCCTTTGCTTGCTGAGGTTCTCCCCTGCCCCATGACAAATGCCAGCTTGTTTACTTATGAAACTGGTGATTCCATCCATAGCCTGTAGGGTATCTGGAGCTCTGTCCATGCCCCAAACTCCAATATCAGACCCTAGAGATGTGTCAAAATAACCGAGTAACAAGGAGCTCTGTACTTCTTTAATAATGCCTATGTAACCTTTCTGGAACACCTGAAAGTGCTCAGAAACAAAACAAAGAAAGGATGGCAGGACTTGATGATCTTGAAGGCCTTTTCAACCTAAATGATTCCATCATGCTATGATTCTATGAAATGAGGAAAGGTGAAATGGAAAACATGAATTATCTTTTAGGTTTCTGAGGGCAGAGAAAGCAGTGTTGTATTTGAAATCTTGTCCAGAGAGAAAGAGAGAAGCACATGGGATTAACTATAAATTTCAGAGTTATTCTGAGCTATTTGAACTTTGCCTCCTCCCTCTGCCTTAAGAGGTTTAAGTAGTATTCTGAAAGACAGGAGATGGGGAAGGAAGGTGGTTTAATGACCTAAGCCCTAACTTTTAAATACCTGGACTGTCTATATTTGCACACGTATCAATTCCCATAAACCATTCAAGCTACTCCTGGTGTTGCATTGAATTTAGAGATTTTTCAGGAGCAAATTTTGGAAACAAGACACTATTGTGTATAGACTCTTGCTAGTCTTCAGAGGTCCAAGTAAGATGATGAGTTTACTTACTATAGGATTTTGCAGGGACAGAAACTGTCCCTTTACACAAGTGTAGCCACAGTGCGTGGCAAAACATGGCTGACTATCCCTGTAGCATCATCACTGCCTGGAAATTGCTCTTGGGAAAGAGCTAGGCAACCAAAACGCCGAGTTTAGATCACTCTAGCACAGCCTTGGATAACCATGCCATTTCAGATCACCTGTGTATTCATAGCTGACAGGTCAATTATTTTTAATCTCTGTAGTTCGAAGTTGTAAGAGTTTTTTGAGGAGATGGAAAGATTAGCAATGCTATTCTGGGAGAAGAAGGGTAATGCCTTCCTACGGTTTGAGGGCTGGGGTATTAATGGCTCTCATGCAACATGACGGTTCCTCACTTCCTAGTTTTGTCCTCAGAGTACACACAACTCTGCCCTCACCAAATAATGGTAAGCAGCCTCCAGCAATAGCACGTAGATTGACATTCCAAAGCAAAAACATCTCATAAAAAGATACAATTAAATTCCTTTCTCCTCAGGAGATCCAGTAACTAATGGAAAACTGAAATAGGCCCCGGGCCCTAGATAGAGGCAATCAAGGGCTGGTGGTACCCTCAGAGCTCTGAGGACCAATTTCACACCATCAGTAAACTCTCCATTTTTGGAGCCTACTTTTATCTTGTATGAATCAGACTGGTACAAGTGGCTCTAAAATTCACTCATCAGCAAAAGCAAAATAAGTTAAAAAAGCACCATATCAAAGGGCACAAAACATGCAGGACCCTGCAGCATCCTTAAACTTCTGGTTCATCCAGTCAAAATTTTAAAAATATAAAAAGAGGTCTATGTTATTATTAAGCCTACTATGTATAAAAGAAAGCCCAAATGATTTTAGGGCATGTACAAGAAGTTTTGAACCCGTATTTTTTTGGTATTTCTTCAGCACAGTCCTCAGAACCATGTTACGAGATTTCTGTCCTACTATTTTACACCATAATCAGAG
This sequence comes from Pitta sordida, assembly GCA_013390025.1. Classification (NCBI taxonomy): domain Eukaryota; kingdom Metazoa; phylum Chordata; class Aves; order Passeriformes; family Pittidae; genus Pitta; species Pitta sordida. The sequence continues at coordinate 132,395 of WEKX01022520.1, forward strand.
GGGTACCCTTTGGACTGACCCCGTCTGTCTCTGCCCAGTCGGGCAGGGGAGGGTGCAGACCTTAACCATCCCTACACAGATGCCCATGGAATCCCAGTGCAATGTACTTCAGACAAGGAAGGCAAGGCCAGCATCATACAGACATAGGTAAGAAGGCCTCACACAGAACAGATGCATATATAACCCAAATCTGTCCTGTATCCTATGTTACCAAATAAACAGGTTTCAGTAGTATTATCTCCATTTAATAAAAATATCAGAAATTTGCCCTTTGACAATAACAGAGTAAAGCATCAAAAGTAAACTATTCCATCCACCACTAGTAGTCAGCTCTGTTTGTTATGTTGTTGGGTTGTTTTTGAATTATATTTTCTAACTATTTATTTTATTATTTTTATGGTAGCCCTTTCCTTGTGAAGTAATGACTTCCTAACGAGCAACAAATACTTTACTGTGTGTATTGTACAGAGAGTGATGTTTTATATAGCCCAGAGATACATTAGGACTTATCTAGATACTTGTATTGTGAATGATTATAGAGCAGCGCATGGGTAAATCAGCACTGCAGTATCCTTTTAATAACATCATAACACATTTATTGCATTATTTGTTGTACTCACAAAACCATAAGATGATCTTCAGAGGTTACCATTATTATTTTTTTTAATTATTCAAAATACTATTTTGAGATGCTATGGTAAAATGTGCAGTATTTCTGTTTTTCTGAGAAAACTCCATACACGTGCAACAAGACCACCATAGCCTTCTGCATCACATAAATGTTTTCTTTTCTACCTACAGTGTGTGTTTTTTGGTGTAGAAAGGAAAACCAGTACATTTCTCATCAACAGTTTTATGCAATACTTCTGGTTCCACATCATGTAGACAAACACGTCTACCTTCTCAGTATCTCTATTCCTGGTGCACTGACTGCTGGTTAACATGTGGCTGGCGGTCCTTGCACAACTATAGAGTATGACTAGGGCTTTCCTGGAGACTACGGTTTCTCTCAAGTGTTCATCAGAGGTGGGAGTTTTTTGTCCTGGGCCTTCAGCCCATTCCTGTTTGGGACAGGCCATATGATACACCAGATCAGAATTACATACCCAATTAATCCGATTATTACGTTGTTCAAACTTTTGATGCTTTGGCAGAACAACAACAGTGACACCAAGATGTAGAAAGAAAGCAAAGAAAATAATATTTTTTAAAATCTCAAGTGTAATGCAGAGGAGAAAGAAGAAAATTAATTTGGTCACAGACATCCGGCAATCCTAAAATTAATCTGTAATTTCAATAAGCAGTATGAAATGCAATAAAAAAGCAGCAAAGTGAAATGCATCTAAACATAGTCTTAATAGGTGCATCAAATCAGATGATGGAAATGTAATCAGCAAATTACATTTTTCCCTCCAGTAAAATACTTTATGAGATCCTTCTTGAAATTAATGCTTATAAAATTGAAATTCAAGCCGGTGTGCCAAAAAGAAGCACAAAGTTCGTGGTGCGTGATATGTCATTTTTGGTAAAGCATCTGCTTTTAATATTAGGCCTCATTTTGTTTGAAAATTACATGCAGTCACTGTCAAATTTCATTTAATCTCAAACAGTGGTTGAATTTTGTCTTTGCTGCGTTTGCTGTGACTGCAATTAGAGTAAAACCAGCAACTGCAGTAGAAACTGCAGAGAGTCTGTGAAGCAATGGTCAGTCTGCACAAGTCATGCACACACCATTTCTGTATGTGCACTGAATCCAGTGTGTTTGAATACATTAGATTTATTTCTTAGGTGCCACTCTGCTGAACAGCCTTGGACAGAAATAAAAACAAACAATACAGGAGGCTATTAGGAGCTCTGAGCCAAATCAGCATTATGTGGGCACAACTCTGAGGAATCTAAAAAGAAAATGAAGAGAAAAAACAGGATGGAGCCTTATTTAAAAAAATATATTCAGCCCTTGAGAACTCACATTCACTTTCACAATCTATTGAGATTGAATCAAGGAAGATAGATGGCTGGGGACAAAAAAAATAAAGATGACATNATAGGCTGGGTTAACTATTGAATCTGATGATCTTAAGGATCTTTTCCAATCTAAGTGAGTCTATGATTCTAATAATGGCAATGAGTCACACTGCATCCTTACAAGACTTCTTTTCCGTCAGCAGAGTATGGAGGATAGATTAGTTCCTGCTGATTGAAAAACCTCAACTGGCAAGATGGGTGTTGATATATGACAATAAAAACAAGTAACATGTTAAACCTACTAGATGTTCATCCAGCATTCTCTTTTCAGTCATAGGCCATCTGAAACTGATGACAGTCTTTCCAAGGTTTTCCAAGCAATTGGATTCTGACCAATGTAAAGATCACAAGCAAATTTACCAGCTGTTAAGTCTTTTATATGCACATGGGAAACAGTTGGAGCAAATACTATCCATATTGAGCAATTGTTTCTACAATGCTAACCGCATTTCTACAGAAACAGAAGAACTTGCCTATCGAGGCTTGTCCTTGACAGGCTCCTGTCAGTATCTTCAGAGAAGGAGTCAGAAAATAATGAATTAAATCAACGTGAAATGCTCTTTCCTTATGAATATCCCCAATCCTCAATATTTGAAGACTAGTTTATGACTTGAAGGTTTTATATCCCACACAAAATGTATTAATCAGAGAGACTTGATTTTTATATGGATAAACCACAGTAGATGGGCTTTCATGCCACATCATTGGTTACGATTTTACAACATCTATTACATATTCTCTCAGATGAATAACAGCTTTGTTGCATTGGAGATCATATGTAGTTCTGCAGAAGCAACTCTGCTGGAGATGCCTCATTAGTAACCAAACCAGATATCCTAGACTCCCCTTTTTCGCATGTGGCAGTTTGTCACAGAACTGTTTCTTCTCAAAAACTGTCAATAACATTTGCTCAGAACAGCTTTGCCCCTTGCCTCCACTGCCCTCGGCTTTTAGGGGAGAACAAAATTCTTTCTTAACACCTCTTCCTAAAGTTCCTCCACTTGAGGGCATCCTTTTTTAACACCACAGGAGATTTCTATCTTAAGGTGTTTCATAAATCAATGTGTATTGTAGTGAATTTGATGATCTCTTTCTATGTAATTGCTAGAACGAATAGAAAACTAACATTGTTAAACAGGCTCTTTTTTTCCTCTCTCTCTCTCTCTCTCTCTTAGGATGGCTTTATAGACTTCTTGGAGTTCATAGCTGCAATAAATCTGGTTATAAGAGGGAAAATCGACCAAAAATTGAAATGGTATTTCAAGCTATATGATGCTGATGGAAATGGATGCATTGACAAAAAGGAACTATTAAGCATATTTTCGGTAAGCAAGTTATGACCAATAGCAAAAGCATTTGACATAGTGCATTGCTCCTGAAGCAGTGGCTCATCATGTCCTGTCAATGGGTTGTCTGTACTTTACGTAAGGTTTTACAGTTGTAAAACCAGAGTTTACAATGGCTAGTGACACTCTTGCCATTAGTTGCTTCCTTTTTGAATGTGTCTAAGTAGTATTCTACTTCAAGCCATAGTTCTGCAGATAAAATAATTTACTGAAAGTGAGAACCTGTAGAAACACTAGAGACATTATTCTAATAAACTANATCCCTGTGTGGGCATTCACTTAGGAGCTGGACTTGATGATCCTTGTGAGACCCACCCTTCCAACTCAGAATATTCTGTGTGATTTTGGTTTGGTTTCAACTGAAGGCAGACAGCAGAGCACCCAATCTCAGTATCCTCTAGCCCTTGTAAATTCTTGCTTGTGGTCATTCTTTGTGCGTTTGCATGTTTGGTTCCTTGTCACCAAAATAAAGTGATAGTACCTAGGTGTCTTCAAGAGACACATAAGACAGGGTACTTAGGGACACAGTTTAGTGCTGGACTTGGATAGGCTGGGTTAACTATTGAATCTGATGATCTTAAGGATCTTTTCCAATCTAAGTGAGTCTATGATTCTAATAATGGCAATGAGTCACACTGCATCCTTACAAGACTTCTTTTCCGTCAGCAGAGTATGGAGGATAGATTAGTTCCTGCTGATTGAAAAACCTCAACTGGCAAGATGGGTGTTGATATATGACAATAAAAACAAGTAACATGTTAAACCTACTAGATGTTCATCCAGCATTCTCTTTTCAGTCATAGGCCATCTGAAACTGATGACAGTCTTTCCAAGGTTTTCCAAGCAATTGGATTCTGACCAATGTAAAGATCACAAGCAAATTTACCAGCTGTTAAGTCTTTTATATGCACATGGGAAACAGTTGGAGCAAATACTATCCATATTGAGCAATTGTTTCTACAATGCTAACCGCATTTCTACAGAAACAGAAGAACTTGCCTATCGAGGCTTGTCCT
>WEKX01022520.1:146223-160976 GCA_013390025.1 Pitta sordida
GGGGGGAATAGAGGGAGAGAATGATGCATGAGATTGCTGGTGGTTTGAATTTTAAGTTCTAGTATTTATTCATCATTGACAGATTAGTATGTCACTGTCAGTATCAGTTTTCTTACACTCAGAATTCAGAAAGCCACTTTTCTCAATGTAATACTTTTATATTTAAAGCAAATGAGGGTGGTGTCCCTCAGAACTGGCTTCACAATACTTAAAATAAAATAGTCCGATCTAAGCAGCCTGGGCATATGGAAACAGCTGTGTTTGGGATTTTTGGTTTTTAATTAAGCGATGGATTTGGAAAACTGATTGCTATCTATGTACACTGACTTTTTTTATAAAGGGATTTTTAAAAGAGTATTTCCATTTATCTTTGCCTAATTTTTCAGTGTAACTGTAAATATATGAAGTGAATTACTAGTTCAGGGAGACTGTTGTGTTGCATTAAAAAATGATGTGTATTAGGAAATTCTTAGTCATATTTTGTTAGACTAAATTCTAAAGGTGTAGCTGACATGCTAATTTTTCTACACTTTAATCTAAAATCATTTAGCAGAAACCTGTGTAATTAAGAAGCAAGTATCTTTGCAGTTTGATGTAAACATTGTGGCACATTATTTCAAAACTTATTTACTTACAGTAACTCCACGTTTGGGACCATGCATAAGATTCTAGCTAATTTTTGTGTAAGTTTATTAACATACATTTCCTTTCACTACTTAAGAACAATTTGATAAACAGATGCTTGAGATAAATACATTATGGCCATCATTTCTATTATTCTTATTCTTTTAAACTTGTCAGCTGCTCATCAGTGAAATTAGGTGGCACATGGCAAACTTGTCAAGTGTGACTCCACACTCCAAAATCTTGTTTGAAACAACATGAAGCTGCAAGTCACTATTCTGGAGGTGCTTTGTAGTCATGAAGGTATGCTGTAAATTGACCTATCAGAATGTCTACTGCTAGTTTAATAGACAGCAGAAAAGGAAGAAGGAACCCAGTATTAGTTCGTGTTACACACACATCTTAGGAAATACTTAAGTACTATAGGGCAGTGCTGAGCTGCTGATCGTGGGGGTTGCTAGAGTGCACAGAAATGCTTTTTCTTAGAAGCCCCATATGGGAGAGAAAAGACATTATAGCACATGCTCTCAGGAAGCATCTTTGTCACCAAGATTGATGCAGACACCAGCTGTGAGTGTCTGGAGAAGCTGGACTTGCCTGCATCATCGTCACAGGGGGGTAGGCTTTAATTAAGATGGATGTGCACTGAGAATAGCTAATCATTTTGTCACTGTATTCACCTTGGAAAGAATCACACATTTCAAATTCACTCTGTGTAGCTGGGTGAGCTGTGCCAATCCACATGGTAATTGATAGTTTCTCCTCTAATATAAGCTGGCTTAATGTTAAGAGATCCTTATGGCTTTATGTTTTATTGCATCCAAACAGCTAGGGATAATTAGCCTGAGAGTCCCCGTTTTTCAAACAATTCCTAATTGTATTAAAATTAACTCCTTTTCTAATAGCTCAATATTCTAAGAAAATAGACGTACTTTTTTTTTTCCTGAGAATATGGGAATTCAAAGCCACAAGCAAACTGCCTTTTTTTGTAGATATGAAATTACCATTTAGAGGCAAGCATAAACCTTATGCTATAGTTATGAAACTATGACAAATTGGGATGGTAGCTTGCTGTGATGTGGAAAAGATCTCATGCTAGCATTTCATTTTTGCTCTTATGTAATATTAGCTGTACTGAAACAGCTAGAAACATCTAAAACTCATAGCTGAAATTCCTGGTGTGCAAGAGCAGATGTTGACTTACTTGATAAAATTTTTCACATGGAAAGATTTCTAGAAGTCTTGCATGATTATAGAACTTGCTGAAGATACCAGGGAGGGATAGGGAGGGATTTTTAAATACCATTTTTAAAACTTCTTCTAAATACAGTAGAATATTAAAAAATAGGAAATGTATGTAGTTTTACACTGTATTTTCTCACTTTTTATTATAAACCTGACGTAAAAAAAAAAGCATTAAGTAATCATCACTCACCAAAGCAAACAGCTCCGGTGCAGGCATGATACAGAGGAGGGAATCACAGCAAGCAGAGTGAATTTCTAGAGCCAGGGAAACTACAGTAGATGCGCCAGAGCCACATGGAGCTTATGCTGGAGTGGCTCCCTCAGCATGGACCGAGCCAGCAGAGACAGCAGCTGTTCCCACTCTCTCCTAAGGGGCCCATAGGGAGTGCAGTGAACAGAGAAGGCAAACAGTTCTCAGCCAGAGTGAGCAAGAAGGGCTCCTCTTCAACCATCTAGGAGCAGTCTGTGGGGGCAGTGAACAGGCCCAGTAGTTGAAGAAGGGCATAAAGAGACCTTTTTATCCCCAGTCTTACTAGCGTATGCTCCCTCAGGTATGGTTTTGACACACTGCGGAGCTCATTCCCCTGTAGCTGCTGAAATCCCTGTGCCAGCCGTGTCAGAGGCCTTCAACCAGTCAGACCTGGTAGATGGTAGATGTAGCTCTCCAGGTCTCTCCTTCGAAGGCAAAGAGCCCTGCAGAGAGACCCAGGCAAATTAGAGGACTGAGCAATCACCAACCATAAGAAGTTTAACAAATGGAAGTCTGCATGGGACGGGGCAAACCTGGATGTACATACAAACTTGGGAATGAGATGCTGAAAAGTATCACTGTGCAAAGTGATCCAGGGGGTTTAGTCTAGGGCAGGTTGAATATGATCCAGCAGTGCCCTGGCAGGCAGGAGGGACAACTGTGCCCTGGGGGCATCAGGCAAAGCTTCACTATTCTGTCGAGGGAGGGGATTGTCCCACTCTGCTCTGCACTGGTGTGGCCTCACCTTGAATATTGTGGCGATTCTGAGCACCACAATACAAAAAAGATACTAAGCTATTAGAGAGCATCCAGAGGAGAGGAACGAAGATGGTAAAGAGCCTTGAAGGGAAGCTGTAGGAGATCACTTGGTCTGTTCAGCTGGAGAAGAGGAGACCCAGGGGAGACCTCATTGCAGTTACAACTTCCTTGTGAGGCAAAAAGGAGAAGCAGGAACCAGTTTCTTTTCTCTGGTAACTGGAGATAGGACCCGAGGAAATGAGATGAAGATATGTCAGAGGAAGTTTAGGTTGGATATTGAGAAAAGTTTTTCATCCATTGGGTGTTTGGGCGTGGGAACAGGCTCACAGGGGAGTGGTCGCAGCACCAAGCCTGATAGGGTTCAAGAAGCATTTGGACACTGCTCTCAGGCCCATGGTGACTCTTGAAGTGTCCTCTGCAGGGCCAGGAGTTGAACTTCAATGAAACTACGTATATGTGTTGTCATTGGACTGCATGAATCAACTTGATTTTTGCCTTACAGCAGCCATGTGAGAGAAGATTCAGCCATCAAAGGGAACTAAGACAGTAATTCTAAAAGTGTTCCTGTATCACTAATTAAGTTTTATTTCCACCTTCTCTGCAGTATAATCATAGAAGGGTTTAGGTTGAAAGAGACCTTAAACATCACCTAGTTCCAAACACTGTGACCATGAGGAAAAAGAGGCAGGAGGAGAAACCTTGAGAGAGAGAGGAGGTAGCAAAGATCAGTCCACATGAAAGAGATACCATGGTGTGACAATCTCTGTCTCTAAGGGACATGTTCTAAAGTCTATACATCAAAATACAGAAAAGAGGAAAAGAAGGACAAACTAAGGAGGAGCATGTTCATGTTGTGACTGTTTTGTACCTCAGACAGTACTTGACAATTCAGTTGCTACTACCAATGTGCAACAAGACAACCCTCTGCAGAAATATGTAGTATGTAATTTGAGGGTCTGTCTGTAAATTGGCTTCCCTTGATGCCCTAATGGAACTGCAAAACTTTTCCAACAATGCACTGTTGAAGGTAAAGCCCAAAAGGTCAGACACACTAGCCTGTATACACTTATCTCCTGTGCAAAGGTACAAAACAAAATTGTCTAGCATTCAGAAAGAATCAGATTAGCAATAATAGCAACAAATTAGCAACAAATAAAGTACCTGAAATAAGTAGTGATAACCTACCCAGCAGTTTCTTCTACCTGAGGAAAGGCAGTACTAGTATTGCAGCACCTGATTTCTCAAACTCCAAAGGAGCTAAGCACTCAAGATGTCTTTTCTTTATTCGCTGAGAATGTTCAACCACGCAGAAAACAAAAGTACCTTTCATTGTTTCTCTTCTGATTATTTTCATTAGCCATGCAAGTTAGCAAGGTGTAACAAGTGTGCTGGCATGCAGAATTTTCTGTGATGTGGAAAACTGTTTATTTTGGAAACAGTAAATTCTTCCTCACAAGTCACTAATCTCCCTCTGAATGACAATTCTCAACAGAGTCTGAGCAACTGATGTAAAGAGGGAATGGTTAGTAGTTTAGTCTCCTATCCCATGAGCCATCTAGTCTTTTGGTTTTTTGAACACACATAGCAATTACAGAGTTTTTAGATTTCACCTTTCCTGGAAAACTCAAAGTACACTCAGAATGATAAATTAATATGGACTTATAGCCCATTTGTTGTCCCATATAAGTCAATGATCCTATTGATTGCAAACCAGAACAGAATTTCTTCATGCTGACATCTAAAGAACATGTCAAATACTTGATTTATTCAGACTCTTATTAACCTTTTATGCAGCACAGTATTTCTGGGAGTTATTGCAGAAGGGTGTAGGCAAGGAATGAAATAAGTATTTTGAAATCACTTTTTTAAAAAAAGTGATGTATTAGAATCATGATACTTTTTCTTTTAAAAACCAATGAAATATTCATGGAAAGGGTTGACACAGTTTTGAGTGTATCAAAAGAAACTAAACTCCCATCAGGCTTCAGGCACAGCTTTTCATTCTTACCATCCACTCACATGTTCCTTCCACCTCTGTCCCCAAAGCAATAAAAATTATGCAGGTTTTTTGGTTTTAGTTTTGGGGGGGGGGGTTTACACTGGCAGGATACCTCTGGCACATAGCTTTAATGGTTCTGGACAATATTGGGAGAGTTTGCACTTTTCCATCTCTTTTCATTTAAATTACAAATATTTGACAAACTGATTCTATCCTGGAGGATTTCAAATCCCTTCAGATCTAGAACACAGTTCACTTTTAAAAAGCTCCTAACAGAGGAAAAATTTGAACATTTGCAATTAAACATGTTTTTATTGTTCTTTCATTGTTCCCTTGTTATACTAAGGGTGCTTATATCAAAAGAGAATGTTAATTCCCTTATCCTCATTTATTTTTTAATTAGGTCAGTCTTCCCTTTCATATCCTGTTCACCAGCTCAGGCTCTAATGGCAATGTCAGTTAGCAATCAGCTTCTAAGGAAGAATATAATAATTTAGTCATCTTTTAATGAAAAAATACACAAAAAATCCAAGCTTTTTAATTATCAGCCAATTTTTTAAGTATCTAAGATCGTGAGATTCCCAAACACCCAAGTTAGGAGATGATTTTCCTTAGACTATCAGTGGGAAAAGGAAGTTCCTGCAGTAGGTCAGCACATGAGACCTCCCATCTAAAGAACCTGATATAAAAAAATCATGCAAAATAAAGATGTAGTGCTGCTCCTCCAAAAGGGGAGCTCTCTAAAAGTTGTGTTCTACCTGCCAGGGTTAGTAAATCCCTCTGGAAAACACAATTATAAATCTTAACTTGCTATTTCCTGATGATTTTGATTGTTGTAGGAAGCATATTGGTGCCTACTTAGATCCAGGCTGTCTTCTCCTGTCACCTTCACTGCCTCCACTCCAGAAAAATGTCAAATCCTGCCCCGTCTTTGAAGAGGAGTCAAATGTACAGAATAGGTACAAAAGTTAGGGGGAAATTATTCAGCAAATCATGGAATCATACAGTCATGGAATAGCTTGGATTGGGACCGACCCTAACGATCCACAGTACAGTATTCACCGTACAGATAAGGCTGGAAAGGACTTCAAAGATCACCTAGTCCAGCTTATAGTCCAACTAAACCTAGCACCTACATCTAGATCATATCACTCAGCACCTCATCCAGCCTCCCCTTGAACACATCTAGGGCTGGCGACTCAACCACCTCTGTGGGCAACCCATTCCACATCCGGATCACTCTTTCAGTGAAAAACTTTTTCCTAATATCAAGTCTGAACTCCCCCCGCTGAAGCTTAAGACTGTGACCTCTCGTCTTGTCACCAGTGGCCAGGGAGAAAAGACCAACCCCGGCCTGACTACAACCTCCTTTTAGATAGTTATAGACAGCAATAAGGTCACCCCTGAACCTTCTCTTTTCTAGGCTAAATAGACCAAGCTTCTTCAGCTTCTCTTCAGAGGGCTTATCTTCCAGCCCCTTTACCATCCTTGTTGCCCTTCTCTGAACTCGTTCCAGCACCTCAACATCTTTCTTGAACTGAGAGGCCCAGAACTGAACACAATATTCGAGGTGTGGTCTAACCAGCGCCAAGTACAGAGGAAGGATAACCTCTCTTGACCTACTGGCCACACCACTCTTGATGCAGGCCAGGATGCCATTGGCGCTCTTGGCTGCTTGGACACACTGCTGGTTCATGTTAAGTTGCTGTCAACTAATATCCCGAAGTCTCTTTCCGCCTGACCACTCTCTAAACACTCCATCTCCAGCCTATACTTCTGCATTGGGTTTTTATAACCTCAATGCAGAACCCGACATTTGGACTTGTTAAATTTCATTTTACTGGAGTCTGCCCATCTCTCCAGACTGTCCAGGTCCCTCTGCAGGGCCTTCCTACCCTCCAACAGATCAACACAGGCTCCAAGCTTAGTGTCATCTGCGAATTTGCTCACAATGGACTCAAACCCATCATCAATATCATCAATGAAGATGTTAAACAGGATGGGACCCAACACCGACCCTTGGGGGAGCACCACTAGTAACTGATCGCCAACTAGATGAGACACCATTTACCACCACTCTCTGGGCTCGACCATCCAACCAGTTCCTAACCCAGCAGAGAATATTCCTATCAAAGCCCCTTGCTGCCATCTTCCCCAGGAGTATATCGTGGGAGACTGTGTTGAATGCTTTACTGAAGTCCAAGTACACCACATCCACAGCCTTCCTCTCATCCACCAGGTGAGTTACTTGATCATAAAAAGAGATCAGATTGTTTAATTACAACGCACATGTCACAGGCAGAGACACCCTCCACTATACCAGGTTGCTCAAAACCCCATCCAGCCTGTCCTTGAACACTTCCAGGGATGGAGAATTCACAGCTTCTCTGGGCAGCCTGTTCCAGAGCCTCACCACCCTCTCAGTAAAATATTTCTTCCTACTATCTAGTCTAAGGTGTCTTCTTTCAGTTTAAAGTAATTTCCCCTTGTTTTGTCACTACATGTTCTTGTAAAAAGTTTCTCTCCATCTTTCTTGTATCCACCCTCCAGGTACTGAAAGGCTGCAAGTATGTCATCCCAAAGCCTACTCTTCTCCAGGCCAACAATCCCAATTTTCTCATCCTTTCGTCATAGAAAAAGTGCTCCATCCCTCTGACCAACTTGATGGCTGTACTCCAGACTTGCTCCAACAGGTCAATGACCATCCTGTGCTGGCAACCCCTGAGCTGTACACAGCACTCCAGGTGGGATCTTATGAGAGTAGAACAGAGGGGCAGAATCACCTCCCTCAACCTGCTGCCCACGCTGCTTTTGATGCAGCCCAGGATATGACTGACTTTCTCGGCTGCCAGTGCACATTGCTGGGTCATGTCCAGCCGCTCACCCACCAGCACTCCCAGTTCCTTCTTGGTGGGGCTGCTCTTGATCTGTTCATCCACCAGCCTGTATTGATATTGGGGCTTGTCTCGACCCAGGTGTAGCACATTGCACTTGGTCTTGTTAAATCTCACAATATTCCCGTGGGCTCACTTCTCAAGTTTTCCAGGTCCCTCTGGATGGCATCCTGTCCTTCAAGGTGTGTCAGCAGCACTATTCACCTTCATGTCATCTCCAAACTCACTGACGGTGCTCTTGATCCCTTAATCTATGTCATTAATGAAGGTATTAGATAATATTTGTCCCAGTTCAGACCTTTGAAGGACACCACTTGTCACTGATGTCCATTAGGACTCTCAGCTGTTGACCGCTACCATTTGGATGGAACCGTTCCACCAATTTCTTCTCCATCTAGCAGTGCACCCATCAAATCCATCTCTCTCCAATTTAGAGAAGGATCTTGTGTGGGACCATACCAAAGGCTTTACAGAATCCAGATAAATGACATCTGTAGCCCTTCCTTTGCTGATGTTGTTTCAGTCAAAATAAAAATCCTGAAATCAAAATCCTTTTAGCTGCTCTCCCTTGCCTTCTCCTGAAAGTGGATATGGCAAAGCATGTTTGTGGTAAGCCAGTTTGCTGCTGGCAGGAGGGAATATTTATGCAATGAGTAAGAAAATCAGGTATGAACAGGTTATGATGGGTTGTTTGTCCCTGTCTTTTCTCATGTTCCCACTGTTCTGGTCTGATTGTGTCTGAAGTTTTTTCCCCCTTCCAAAACCTTCCTGATTTCTTCTACTTGTTCAAAGTACTACAGAAAGCTTGAGTGAGAGGGAGTCAGACACAGAGAACACGCAGCAGAAGGGGACAGATAAAAATGGCTTTCTGGCATCTGGGCAGTAACTTTGGGATGGAGAACACTGTTTACTTACATATGTGCTACTCATGCTGCCTGTTTTAATTTCTTTCATTTCTGCTTTGCATTGACATTCAAGGCACACTGGGAAGATGAACTCTCCTTTTTACTGAAGAGATACAACAAAGCATCTTTTCCTATATATCTAAAATGGAGACATCTGAAAATTAAAGACATGGTGAAAGGAGGCCTTGTGACACTATTCCCATGACAAGGCTCTGCTTATCAGACTGAGAGAAGCACTTCACTTGTTGTGGTAATTTGCAGTACAAATTGCCACAGATGGTGTTAGTTAGTTTTTGCTGTGTTTATGAAATTAGTGTTTGGCTACAGATCAATCTCCACATTTCTGTGATACCAAAAGGAGTGCAGAGATAGAGCAGCCTGAATAATCACAATTTTTTTAAAGGAGATTTTGTTGAGAGTCAATTTCACTATAGCCTCTGTAGTAGTATGGGCATCAGATAAAGTGAGCTATATAAATCCAGTTCTAATTTTCCCTCTAAGAGTAATCCTACTGTCTATCTGTAAATGATTCCTGATCAGCTATTGTTTCCCTACATGCTGCTAATCCATGCATGGTATCACATACAAGCCAAAGGTACAACCCTGTGACTAGCAGATTCTTTGCTCCCTCCCAGCACCCATTTCCTTGTTGAGATGATCTTATCCCCTACCCCTCAGTATAGGTCTGTGTCCACCTTACCAGACCTTTTCTAACCCCAGAGAAATATCTAAGCCAATGTTAACGTTGTGCACCATAAGACTAAGGCATAAAAGAGTACAAAGTAATACTTTCTTTTTCTTTCTAAATTATTTGATTGAATTGTACCATAAAGCAAACTGAATCTTTAACTGAGAATTGTGATGACAATGGTGATGACACTCAAAATATTGAATTAAGTGATGGGGAGTGCAACACTGAGCTTTTCAAAGAAGGTCAATGAACACACATGCAGTTCAGTCACACAATAAGCACTAGGGGAGCTACTGGGTGAAGGCCCAGGGTATAACAGTATAAACAAGGAACTTGTCCTCAAATGGGGCATTTCTAAGCACAGATGCCATCAGGAAGCACTGCACTGGCTTGTGTAGCAGGTGTACAGCTGGAGCTAGGGGTAATCTACTATGAATCCATGAGTGCTAGAAGCAAGATTGGATAAGTGAGTATAGGCAAAGTGCCCCAGGACACACCACCTCTGCAGAGCCCTCTACTCTGGACTTGCCACTTTGACTGTTTCCTTCAAAGATAATGTCGTGGTTTGACCCTGGCTGGATGCCAGAGACCCACCCCAACTTCTCCTGAAGGAGAGAAACTGGAGAATAAACCTGGTTACAGGCAAAAACAAGGCAAAACTATAAGTAAAGAACATAAAGGGTTTATTTTCTAACTAACAAGCTCAGAGCTGCAAGGGAAGCATCATTTAGAAGGCAACCTTTCTCCCCTCACCCCTCCTTTTCTTACAATAGATGTAATATTCCCTTTTCCACCAGGAGAAAAAGGGGGAACATAGGGTAGGGGTAAACCAGGCAGGTTGGTATTTCTGAACAGGTCCAGGGTAGGAACCATCTCTCTGCCCTTCCATAAAGTTCTCTCTCTCTCACAAGAGGGAAAGGTCTNCATAAGAAGAATTAGTTTATATCTTCTTGGGATTTTGTTTTCTTTAATTGGTTGGGTTTTTCCAAGTAGGGAAATGTAGTTACTCCTCCTTGCCTTGAGAAGAGGGCCTCCAAGCATTCACACTGTGTGCATCTGTTGGTGGTTCAAGGAATTTTTCAAGGCTTTCCCTGTTCCTCTTGGCCTTGCTCCTATTTGTATCCCACAGAGGAAGGCAACTGATGGGTGAGGGCAAGAAAGAGGAAGGACAGACATTCAGGACTCCATGCATCAATGCAACTGTCCTTCACACTTCAGAAGTGACAGGCCTGTTTCAGGTTCGAGATCAGTGAACAGAACACACGCAACAAAAAGAAATAAAAAACATGAAAGCATTTATTAAGCTAATAGCAAAGCATATACTAAATATGATCCCTATCCTGTTTTCCTAGTTTCCTAGTATACTTACTCAAGGCAAAAGATCAGGTCAATCACCAATCCAGGAGAAGGTGAAAGCTGACCAGCACACATGATTTGCTGGCATCTCCACATGACAACAGCATGGTCGCTGTCAAAGGATGTGTGCAGCTCCTCTTCCTTCCCCCCCCAGAGGCTCTTTTTATGCCACATTCACAGTTGTGCCACATGTGGCCAGTACTCTGCCTTCTCTTCCCTAATTATTTGTGCCTTCCTCATGCTTTGCGAAAATCTTGGGGTCTCAAGTCCCCTGCCACATGCCAACCTTCCTTCTCCTCCTCATCTCCCTCAGGGCTAGTTACATTGTATTACAGTCAGGAACTTGGCTCTGTACCTCAGTTTCTCATGTGCAGTACTCCTCTTAGCCTAGTTTTCTCATGTGCATTACTCTCTTCTTTTTCCCATCCTGTTTTATCAGCAAGTTGGACTTCAGAGATCAATTATTCTTTCATTCCCCTCACAAGGCCAGCCAAAGAAAATTGAAGTCTATGAGTCCAGGTAGGTTTAACTTTTCATTTTGCAGCTCAAAGTCATCAGGAGTCAGAGGTCTGAGACAATCAAGACACGTCTGTAACGCGACACTGCCCACTGGCCTTGTATCCAGGAATTCTTATAAGCTTTGCAAAGGGGGAAGGATGCACAGCACGTCTTATTTTGGGTAGGATATAAGTCAATTTTACAACACATGGGCCTACACGCCACATAACTCTAATTTAACCAGGTACCTGCTGTACAAAACTCCTTGAGAATATAGCAGCATGTTTGAGGACTCCCACTTGGGCAGAGGGTGTCTATGTCCTGTGGAATCCAACCACCCTTACTAGTGCTGCAGTCCCAGTCATTAGGAAGCTGCAGCTGACTGAGACACTGGTATCCCAGATCCATTCACAGATCCAGCAACACTTGATTGCCATAAAGATTGCCACAGATGTAAGAGAAGCAGAGGATTGAATGAGGAAGGGAAATATTAGCTCAGGCACAGCTCTATTTTCTTTTTGTCCTATATAGCACACAGCAGTGTGCTTGGCTTAGAAAGGTGTGAGTCTTCACAACTGCAGTCCAGAAAAACTTTCTTGTTTTCTCCTGGCAAACACTTTTTCTGTGCACTTAAACCCCATACAGCCTCTATAACCAGACACTGCCATAGCACTTGTGCCAAAGCATGCCCTTCTGAACATGGCCGTTCACTCTCTGAATACTCATATAGTTCTCTCAGGCAAGTGCAAATGTTTACAAGCAGTTTTCTAATACACAGACACACGATTTTAAAGGAACTAATCTTTCCTAGCTAATGAATCATTACACTTCTATCTGATTTGGGGGACCAGGCATATGTTGTTGAATCATGAAGACCAAATATTTATTTTGACCACTTCAAAAATACCTTAGGGGCTAACTGGTTTGCCCAGCTCTTTGTTAAACAATTGCGAATGGGAAACATTCAAGAAATCACAACTTGTTTGTTCATAATTTGTACACTCGGTGCAGAAAGCACCATATATCTCAGCTAAATCATTGGCAATGAATAATTCCACCATTCGGTACAGATGCAAAGCATTGGAAGTTTACAGAACATTATGGAAATGTATCTTCCGTTCTCAGGAGATGGGGGAATTTTAATTCCTGGCACTGAAGGCAGAATTGAATGAGAATATGATTAAAATTTTATAACTGCTTGATGTTTTCTTGGCTCAATCAATATTCTTTTCAATAAGCTCTTGGCCTGTTTCGGAAGCACTGCCAATGTTTGTTGTTGAGTAAATGTGGTTTTATTCTTCACTTCTGCTGATCTGATCAACAGAATGACATTGATCACAATGAGCTCTGTGTTCAAACATTTTAAAACAATTTAATCTGCTTGTGCAGGACAGAGGTTTGGTAGCAGTGCTGATGACAGCACATCTTTTAAGTGGATATGCTTTGATATCACCTCTGATGTATCTGACTGCAATCATCCACTTGTGTGTGCTGGCAGGACTGAATGGCGTCATGCGTAATGGTTGTTTCCTTCAAAGGAAGATTGGATGGGACACGACAGGCAGTTATGTGTGCCTCAGGAAGACTAGCATCCTGTGGATAAATACTAAGCCTTCCACACTGACGTGTGTGAAAGCACCCAGGGGAATTGTCAATGATTCTCTAGATGTTAATACTGTCAAGGGGAGGGATGCTAGACTAAAATTTATGATGTGCTTATAGCTTAATCTCCAATGTGGCACCAGCATGTGCAAAATCTTGGGCAATTCACTTAACTCTGTGCCTTGGGCTTTCTCTCTCCCGAGCAAGGTTAATAATTCTTACCATGTTTTGGAAACAGCTTGATATCTATGCAAGAGAGGCATGATGTGACTGTTGAGTCAGGGCATTTGTTCAGCACATTGGTGAAACTCAGTTCTTTGCCAATCCAAGCAGGACCTATTTCTACAAAATGCCAGAGAGTGAAGGGTTTGGAGAAAAAGTCAATCCAGACAGCTTCAGCAGAGGCTGAGAAGTGACGAAAGGGGTAAGTAGTGAAAGGGACAAGAACCACTCATTCTTTTTCAAGGAAATTCTCATCCTTTGCTTCAGTGGTAGTACAATGCTATTAGATCAGATTCATGAGTTTTGTGCCCTGAGTTTTCAATAATTAAAATTTACTTCTCAGAATCTCAGAATCTCAGAATATTCTGAGTTGGAAGGGACCCAAAAGGATCATCAAGTCCAACTCTTAACACTGTCTCCCTGGCAGGAATTGAACCCGGGTCTCCTACACACCAGGAGGGGACATTTACCACTGTACTACAGTGTACTTCTGTTTTCACTTCTCCATTCCCACATGTAATGGAAAAGAGGGCTAACCATTTCAAGGTAATTGCTGTTCTAGTACAGTGATCCCCTGAGTTCTGTGGATCATCAAGTCTTGTCCCCTCCCGAGAACCCTGCAATCTGCAAAGATAGTGAGCTCATGAATATGCAACTAAGAACCACCCATCACAGCACCCCCTCAGCTCCGGAGCACTGGAGAACATTCCTGGGACCACCCCGCACCCTGTTCCACTTAAGGAGAGCAAAGGGAATGCCTTTTGCTCCTTCCTCAGCAAGAAGTCCCAGGGAATCAGTGGAGGCTCCCTGCAGCTGCGCTGCCGTCATGGGGAGTGCCAGGCTTCCACTGCCACAGCTATGCTGAGGAGGAGAGGTGTAGCCCAGCAGCAAGTGATTGAGCTGGGCTACACCAGGGAGGAAAGGTGCCCTGCTCTGGGAGCTTGAGCTGGGGCAGTCAGGGAGCTGTGTTTATTCCCTGTGTGCCCATATTCTGTGCATGCCCAGATGCAACTTTTCGCAGAAAAATGAACGGCCAAGGATTAAACCTGCAAAGAGCAAAACCACAAGGAGGCAGGGGATTACTGTAATTGCTTCTTCCTCTATTCACAGACATGGTGGTTGGACTTGAGACTGGCCATTATAAATGAACTTACAGTCAGACACATTTCAGTGACCAGAAGGCTTTCGAAATTATCAGATTCTGTGGGTTGAGTCCCATCAGCAGCCAAGCACCCACACACACCCCAGTGGGCTAGGGGAGAGAATAGGAAGAGCAAATGTAAGAGAACTCAGGAGTCAAGACAAAGACAGATCATGGAGTTAGGTGAAGGAAAAGGGAAAAATAACCCTATGAAATCTAAATGATGTAAAAGCAATGACTCACTACTTCCCACAAGAGAGGTCCCTGAGCAATGGCCAACATGGAAGAAAAAATCCCTCATTTTCCTCTTCCTCCACCCCAGTTTTTATTGCTGAACATGATGTTATATGGCATGCACTACCCTTTTGGTCGATCCAGGTCAGCTGTCCCGTTGGGTTCCCCTCTCAACTTCTTGCATATATCCAGACTACTGGAGTGGGGGATGTTATAAACGACATGAGCCAATTAAATTTAATTGGTTTATTGAAAATATTAAAATTAATATTTTCAAAAATATTGAGAAAATACAGCAAGGTTTACAGCGCTGGGAGCCTGGCATCCAATGCC
>WEKX01022520.1:168500-188053 GCA_013390025.1 Pitta sordida
ATTTATATAATAATACAGATCTTAAAATATACAGGATTACATTCTAATATTACTCTTCCATATCATAGTTTTAAGAGGTATTAATCAATCAACATCTGCTGTAAAATAGAGATTTAGTATAATTTGGTGAAGATTTTCAGATGAGGTACACTTAAACTGATGTCCATTTCTCAGTGGTTAGCACAAATACTAAACCAGAGAAATTTTTTATTTTTTTTTTTTAATTTCTGTCTGTTTGGGATCTCATCAGAATGTTGCCATTTAAGTTAATGCGTTGAATGAGATTATCTTGGTTCAGGTAATCAGGTCTTTGATTCTGCAAGGCTTCCTTGTTTCATCTTTAGCATTATTTTATACGGGAAAAAATAATCTAAATTACTTAAGTATCTTTGCAGTCGCACCACTCACTGAGTCAGGCTAAAGTCATTACCTGTATAATGTGCCTTGGTAGTTTACAAAGGAGCTGCTCTAAACTGCACAGGATGTGGGAGTGAGGAATGAANTGCTGTGTATTTAGACTTAGGAAAGCCTGGAATTCTTGGCAGCTGTAGAACATTTAAGTGCAACAGATACTGAATTTAGTCTGCTTAGGTTTGACATTTCATATGTAAACTTTCATAGATGTATAATGCTTCTGTGTGCCATTTTAGTCTATTACGTGCTGCATTTTAGACAAGAAGAGAGTTACTTATTGGCAAAGTTCAGGATAAAAACGGGTAGTGTTTGGATGGCTTGTAAGAAGAAATGTCCAAACGGAGAAGACTGAGAGGAAGCAAAGGAATGGAGATACTAGCAGGAGCTGATAAGCATGAATGGGTTCTGTAGTTTTATCTCCACTTAGTATTCTGAATAGTGCTCTGATAAATTTGTGTTATGCCATACATCAGAATGGACTAGGTGGATAGTCTCTTTAACTTTTCATTAACTGCTCCCATGTGGTCAGCATAAATCTATACCATGTTGGGCAGTGTCTTATCTGTCCAGTGTTTCATTGTGATGACTGCTGCATTATAGGGAAATAATGCTTATGAAAAGCTTATTGAGGAAAAAAAGCTATTGTTCTAAAATATATTGCTCAAGCTTTTAGTGGGACTTGTGACTCAGGATCTTGGTGGCTTTACTGGGAAATTAAATGATCTGTCAGTTCTTATCATCACTGAAGTGAGGATTATGATGTGTAAATTGCCATATGAATTCTTGGAGAGTAGAACTTCCTGAACATACACAGGAAGTACCAACAGTGCACCCAAGGCTTTTGCTTTGGCTGGGAAGCTTGCATGTTCTTTATATTGTGGGAGAGGGAGGAAACCTTCATCCAACACTGTAATAAACGGGTTTGAGTTTGTCAAGTCTTGGTTATGCTTTTGAGTTAGCAACCTATTTTCAATGTGGAATTAATACAAATCTCAGTTCTGTAAAGCCTTAATTGGGACTTTAACCTCAGATAGCATGTAGTCTGCATTCATTAAATAAAATCTAACAAGTAAAAATATTTGCATTTTTTTCCTCTTTTTGTAGGATTTGGGGCTGTAATGGTCTTTGGATTTTAGCTTGGTGTTTTTAGAGTCAGCATGGGATTATTTTTTCTTCCTTGCTTGATTTCTCAATTAACTTGAAATTACTATATTCTCTTGGTTTGTTTTCCTCTTTAAGTTTTTATTTCAGCAATTGTGTTAGAGGCTGTTCAGATTTGATAATGTTGTGTTACTTTGTAATGTGTTTCCTAAGTACCTTTCTTTGAGTGGTATTCAGTATAGATGGTGTTATAAGAAAAGCTATGTTAAAATTGGTATTTCTTCTTATTTCTAGGACTAAAAAAATGGGGGCAAGTATCAAGGAAGGATGTTAAAAAATGGAAGAAGGCAATATTAGAGGTATCTAATCATATAGTCCTCCTATGCAGNGGATCTCATCAGAATGTTGCCATTTAAGTTAATGCGTTGAATGAGATTATCTTGGTTCAGGTAATCAGGTCTTTGATTCTGCAAGGCTTCCTTGTTTCATCTTTAGCATTATTTTATACGGGAAAAAATAATCTAAATTACTTAAGTATCTTTGCAGTCGCACCACTCACTGAGTCAGGCTAAAGTCATTACCTGTATAATGTGCCTTGGTAGTTTACAAAGGAGCTGCTCTAAACTGCACAGGATGTGGGAGTGAGGAATGAAATTCAGTCTTAGGAACAAGAGTGGATTCAATGGGGACAGGAAAGGAGTCCTAAATATAGCTCCTTTTTGCTTCCCACTCCTGGTAATACCTGGTGCGTAGCCTACTAGGCATTGCTGCACAACTTTACTTGCAAAGTCCATTAAGGACTGTAAGAGAAATTCTCTATCTCAGCCTCTCAGGTGGGCTAGATTGCTATAACTTATGGTCTTGTAGTGATTTTAGAAGTACAGAATAGCAAAAAGTGAACGACCAAGCAAGTTTTACTATGTATTTGTGACTTTTCTGGCCACAGGAAACCTGAGAGAAATTGAATCATTATTTAAGAAATGTCCAGCTGTGGGCTATATCAAAGTAAAATAATATTGCTATTCTAAGATTATTCTAACTTTTTTTTCCTTTTTCTAATTGCAGCATAATAGAGTATGTCAAAGGAAAGCAGGTAAATTTAATAAAGAAAAAAGTGCTATAAGTCATCCTATTCAAAGAGCCTTGACTTAATGGAAGACATGCTAGGTTTATGTTATGCTCCTTGGGAAACCATTCCCATATAAAAAACAGTGAGTATCCCAAAGAGTTTAGCATAAACTTAATGTTGGGAAACCATCCAATACATCAAAATATGTACTGATGTTTGTAAGGATTCAGAAATTTAATTGAAAATATCTAAGATGACTAAATACGTTGCAATTGATGTGGGTATCATAAGAATTTGATTAAAATAAGCTCCCAATACCAAATAATGAGAAAGTTTGTTGTATTTGTCATTTTTGCAACCTGTTGATCGAATCTAAAAATTCGAGCGCTGACTTATCTTCAGTGGATGTACAAGTGGAGAAATTTGAATATTGTTGCCTTTTTGAAAAAAACTTGATAAGTAGGCATATTTAAAAATATGTATAAAAAGAATCTCATGATGTTGCATGATAGGCTATCAAAAATTTAGTAGATTATTCAGTATGTGCTGAACGATTCAGGCTGCCTACAGGAAAAGGTAGAGTATAGTTGCTTTGTTAGAGATCAACTATCATGATGGAAGTCAAGACTTCCCACCAAAGTGTAATAATGATAGTTGAGGGAGGAGGGGTTACATCTGAACATTTTCTCTGCCACATAAGAGCTGTATGGTCTAATAAAATAGGGGTTTCTACTGGGGTACGTGATGGGGGAAAACTTTGACATGAAGGTATGTCAGGCTTTATTTTCTTCAGCTTTTGACATGAGGATTTTTTGTTGTTGCTTATGTTATGACATTCATTTAAGAAACTTTTATGCTGAACACCTGAGGACAAAACATGACCTAGCACTTCTCTCTGTAGAGTGTTCAGGTATAGCATGTGAATCAGACTGAGAAATTTAAATGTAGCGTTGGGAAATAAGGATCTGGTAGAAAAAGATTCATATGGTCCAGACCTCTACCTCTAATTGCCCCATTTGGCTGATGCAGCTGAGTAGTAAACAAAAATTGGCTATAATCTGCAGTAAAACTCAGATAGATAATTAGTCCTTTTTTTTCAAAAATACACTATTTGAAGTATTTTAGAATAAATATTTTGCTAATCTCTGTTTTGAACTAAGGTCTGAATGCCTAAAAAGTTCTTAAACAAAGAATTTACTTTGAGTTCTTTAATAATATGAAGGCTTGATCCAATTTTAAATTTAGTGCGTTGCACTACAGATGAAGTAGAAAAGTGGAAAAATTGGTAATACATATTTAAATACTGAAGTTGAGTGAATAGCTATAGGGTTAACACTGTCTATTATAAGAAAAAAAACACTTGCACTAATTTATATTTATATATGTGTATTTACATATGCCATAAAAGCCAGAATCTCATGGATTTTGTTCATTTCTTGGACTGAGATTTTTAATTAGAAATAGAAAAGTACGAGTAAACATATGAACAGGCTGCTTTAATGTTAATGACAGTCTTTAGTAGCATAGACATACCTGCCAAAGCATGTGTAATATTTCTGGGGTTTAAGTTCAAGTTTATCACATGCATTCGATCTTGAGAATTTCTACTGTAGCTTTAGTACCTTCAGAGTCCTGTGTTTGGAGATACAGACCTTTGAGGGGGAAAGGTTAAAATTGTGTATTTCATACAATATTAACAATAGATTTAGGCAATTACTTTTCCATGCACATCATAGTAAGAGACAATGTGTACAGACTTGAGAGGCTGTAGATGGTTACAGATGCCTTTTTTGAATCTATCTGAGCAGTGGTTAGGAATAAAACTTTTTTCAGCGGCACCAAAAGAGTTTTCAGTCTGAATAATTCTAGTGGCAACAATATCTATTGCAGAGGATAATTGTGAAATAACCTTATGTGGAAATCATATTTATTTGAAGATATCTTCTCTGGATCCTTGTGGGTCCCTTCCAACTCAGAATATTCTGTGATATTTCTGTGGGTCTAATGACTTGGGGTTTGTTTATATCTAGTTGACTTTGGATAGCTGAAGAAGAATAAAATATAGATTGAAATATAAAAAGGAGATATCTCAGCCAAATTAGACAGATCTTAAAACATTTTTCCTGTTTCTTATAAATAAATAGAGGGATGGGGTGAAACAACCCACAAAGATTGTGATTGGGTCAATCTGTGCAGGAAGACAGACACAGCACTTTCAGAGGTTCCCCTTGTGAAAAATGAGAAGGTGCAATTAAGGTTTGGGGCTCTATTCTCAGGCTTCAAGAGTAGTTTTTTCCTTATCCTTTTCAACATATACATATCAAGGAAAATGCCCAAAAAGTTTGCAGTTGTCTTCCTTTCCTTTAAGTGATACCACCTCAGAAAGGGGTAAATTTTATTTTCTGTGACGCTTCAGAATTTAGGAAGAAAGCATGTAATATGGTAGGTGTACATCTCTGATCAGAGATAGTCAAATACAGGAGACTAGAAACTTGTTCTAGCACTTGTCTATTGTTAGTTTCAGTTCTATGCATGTTCTCTTCTAGATGTTTGTGCTATTGTATTGTTAAAAATAACTGAGGGCATAAACAAATGAAGAATTAATGGGTTCAGGTACAACATTGAGTACCTATCAAATTGTAATAATTTTTTTTTCCTCCCATTCATGCTTAGAAATATCGAAGCAACAGACCGGTGATTTTGAAGAAGGACATTCGTCAGTACATCAGGTATGGGCACCACATTGCATCTGCTTTTATGGAGTGCGCCAGGCCAGGCTACATGAGGCTCTCTACCATGATATCAGCTATAGATTTCAGCTGAATTCTACTCTTCAGTTTATTTAAAGAGGGAGAAAGCAGTTGGATATAGGCTTTTAACCATCAAGTGTCTTTTTTAGTTAGGCAATATCTGGGTCTAAATTTTTTAATTATTTATAAAATTTGTGTAGCCTCAAATAGCTTCTCTTGACTCATTTTTTTAAGGAGAAAATATTCATCATTTGAAGAGTGATATGCTCATTGGTCGTTTATAATTATTTGTTCTACACAGGTGGTAGTTGGAACTGTCTCATTTTATTGATGTTATTTCATATAGCATCAATATAATGGTGCTATATTATATTACATCAATAAACTAATTTTATGATTGAAATAGACAATAGATTTAGAATTTTTTAAAAAGAAAGGAAGGTGATGTCAGGTGTAGATTTTAAGAGTTTATGCTTATTTTTTATGCAACTACCAAGACTTCTCAAAATAGACCAAAAAACTATTTGAAATATTATGTATAGATTTGTTGAAATAAATAGTTAAGACCTGGAAAGAAAACAGTTTTCCCACCGTGTACTGAAATAAGAGTTAATTTGTGTACAGATTTGTTAATAGAGATGGTGTCATCTGGACAGAACACGGTGTTTGTTTCACCACCACCATGCCCCCAAAACAAATCAAACAAATAGTGAGAGCAGAAAATTCAACAGACTAGTTAATGTCACTTATGCTATCAGATATTAAAATTCCTTTCATGTGCTTTTAAGGAACCTTCTGAGAACTCTCGTGTGGATACATCTGATATAGGTGGGTTTTTTAATTNNNGTGGGTTTTTTAATTTACTATTTAGCTACCTTTTTCTTAACTTTTTGAAAATATAACAGATCCGTTTTTTCATCATTTTTCTAATACAATAAAAATAAATTTAATACATGTTCTGTACCCTTTCAGAAAGTAGAGAATAGGAATAACAGGAGTCTGAGGAACTATGAAATCAGTATACACTTTCCTCTTTAAAATTTTGGTTCTGAATCCCTGATACATAGGAAAGACAATGTGGAATATGTTCAACTACCTTTCCTTAATAAAGGAGTAGTGAAACAAAAACCTTTACATAGACGGAGATACAAGTTTTATTAATACTAATTACAATAAAAACTAGTGATGTGGTAAACAAAGGCTTGAGTTCAGTTGCAACAATTCTTCAGTAGTGTTTGTAATGGTTTCAGCATCAGTTGTGTAGCCTGTCTTAAAGTTTTGAGTGGCTTTGATCTTGTAGTGCCAAATAATTATTTGATTGTGTTTATTAGTGGAAACAGGTTTTGACTGTTTTTAAAAATATTTTAAACTTGTATTACTCAGCATCTTTTGATTCTTGCACATATAAAAAGATAGTATTTTTCAGAAATTAAACTAGGCCTAAGTAGTAACCAGCAGTTAATGGCTGAAAGAGCAGTTGTAGTAAAATATGGTTAGCTGGTATTTAAATACTCTGGTATTAAATTAGGTTCTTCATATATATAGCTGCCTCCACAGCAGACAGTTACTTCTCTGTTGAGGGTAAATTCAAAGTGGCAATCAGAAATGTTTCTTCATATCATTGGAGAGGATAATTTCAAATGTTTATTTAAATGAGAAAATAGTTTCTGAGATTTAGAAAACATGGTTTTATTTTTTCTCAATATGCTCAATGAAATACAGGAAAGAAATTTCAGAGGCACCTGTAGCTTTGTTTCTGTAAGTCTTTTGCACTCATGGGATTAATGAGTGGTGTGGTTCAAACTCTGCTACCTTCATGGCAACATACAATAATATTATTATCCACTCCTCCTCCTTCTCTTGTGAATGTTCTAGGAAGAGGCTGGAGATGATTTGTAGAAACCTCATTGAGTCCCAGCTATCTCCAAACACAGTAAGACATGGACATTAGATTCTTAGAGATGTGGGATTGGATTTCTCACATGAAAACGGAATTCACCCTGGTGTTTGGATTTTGGAGGGGGTTTGTAGGTGTTTTTTGGTGTTTTTTGTTTGGTGGTTGTGGGATTGTTTTTTTCAATATGTTAAAGTTTAGCAGTAGAGCATACTAATTTAAGAAAAAAGTGTCTTCAGCTGTTCTAGATAAAATTTCAGTTTTGGCAGGTTTTTTTTCCATTTTTGGTACAGAATTCTTCACACTTCTCGGTGAAGGCAGAGGGTTTTTTCAGGTGTTACACAGTACTTTTGTTCTGAAAGTATGCAAAGCCTATCAACAGCAGGTAAAAATGAAGTGAAACAGCTCTCATCTGTACCTGCAAGTATTAGTCATTAGAGAGAAAGTTGTTAGGACTACTTTGCTTTCATAAGAGGTAACGTGGCAGAGTTTGGTAATATCTGAACAAATTCTTGTATCTGTTAGAATGTTATCACAGAAAAATTAATTTATTTGGAAAAAGGGCTAAATAAGTTAAAAACTTTTAGGTAATGATAGTATTTGAGTACACCTTTAGTGAAATAGCTTTCTATATTATAGATCAAACTTTCAAGAGAGAAAAGTGAGAGTTTTCACTTTCTCTTTTTTATGCATTTGAGGGGCAAAGTTGCTACCAGATTTCCCTTTGGGCCTTTAAAAATGCTTTCTGATTCCCTGGGGAAGACACTTTTTTTTTCCCATTTTGTGCTGTGCCTTTTCTTTCTGCTAACCACTGATCTTCTACTGATTTGAAGTATGACTGACAGGACATGGAAGACACACTAAAATTGCACTTTTGTGAGGATTCAGACCTAGAAGAATGTTCAACTTGTACACAGCTCCATTCATTCTGTGTAACAAGCTGTTCTCTAATAATTTATGATTTGCGATGGAGTTGACCATTCCTCGACACAGGAGTCATTTCCTTCATCTCAAGAAGCTGCCATTTTTGAGTACCGTGGGAAACAGCCCTTAATGGCAAGGGAGTCCAGGAAGGCTGGACATACTTTAAGAACGAGTTCATGAAGGCAGTTCAGGTGTGCCGAAAGGCGAGTTGGAGGGGTAGAAGACCAGCCTGGATGAGCAAAGAGCTCCTGAAAGGACTAGGGGGAAAAAAAGAGGAGGTATCGCCTTTGGAAAAAAGGGGAGGTAAGTCAGGGTGTGTTTTAAGGAAGTTGTCAAGTTGTGCAGGAGAAAACCTAGAGAGGCAAAGGCCCCGATGGAACTCAAGTTAGCTGTTTCTGTAAGGGACAACAAGAAATGTTTCTATAAATACATCAACAGTAAAAAGAGAGGCTGCAACAACCTTCACTCCTTATTGGATGCAGAGGGTAATATAGTAAGCACAGATGAGGAAAATGCAGAAATACTTAATACCTTCTTTGCCTCTGTTTTTAACTGTAAGACAGACTGCCTACAGGACAACTCAACTTGTGGATGGGGTAGGGTTGCAGTATAACCCCCCTGTAATCCAGAAGGAGGTAGTTAGAGACTTACTGAGCTGCTTGGATCCTCACAAGTCCATAAGTCCAGATGGGCTCCGTCCCAGGGTGATGAAAGAACTAGCTGATGAACTTGCTAAGCCACTCTCCATAATTTACCAACAGTCCTGGCTTACAGGTGATGTACTGGAAGACTAGAAATTGGCTAATGTGGCACCCATCCACAAGAAGGGCCAAAAATATGACCCAGGTAACTATAGACCTGTCAGCCTGACTTTGGTCCTGGGTAAAGTCATGGAACAGATAATCCTGAGCGTTATGACACAGAACCTGCAAAATAACTACAACACTTATCTAGTCAGCATGGATTCAGGAGACGTAGGTCTTGCCTGACCAACCTGATCTTTTATGAACTGGTGACTTGCCTGGTTGATGATAGAAAGGCCATGGATGTTGTGTACTTGGATCTTAGCAAAGCCTTTGACATGGTTTCCTGTGGTAAACCTCACAAGAAACTCTCAGAGCGTGGATTGGATAGCAGCATTCTGTGCTGGGTTAGGAATGGGTTGGATGGATGAGCTCAGAGAGTGTTGGTAAATGGTGCCACATCCAACTGGTGACCGGTCACTAGTAGAGGCCCACAGGGATTAGTACTTGGCCCAGCACTGTTTAATATCTTTACTGATGATATGGACAGGAGAATTGAGTCTGCCATTAACAAGTTTGCAGATGATACCAAGTTGTAGGCAAATGTTGAACTGCCAGAGGGTAGAAGGGCCCTTCAGAGGGACCTTGACAGGCCAGAGAAATGGGCAGATTCTAATGGTATGAGATTTAACAAGTCTAAGTGCTGGGTTCTTCACTTTGGACAAANCAGCCAGATGGGTGTAGACCTCTTCTTCCAGGCTGACGACACCAGAACGAGAGGGCACAGCCTCAAGCTACGCCAGGGGAGGTTTAATCTTAACGTTAGGAAGCGGTTTTTCACAGAGAGAGTAATTGCATATTGGAATGGGCTGCCCAGGGAGGTGGTGGAGTCGCCATCCCTGGAAGTGTTTAAGAGAAGACTGGACGAGGAGCTTAGTGACATGGTCTAGCTGGGGGGGTGTAGGGCTGGATGACCCTGGGCCCCTTCCGGCTCGGAGTGGCCTGCTAGACTGTGAGGCATCTAGGTTGGTATTACGCTCTGGGATGTGCTCTCGGTCTCTGTACGGGTATTAGATGGTGAGTTGGACTAGATGATCCTTGTGGGTCCCTTCCAACTCATAATTTTCTGTGATTCTGTGACATGGTCCAGACAATGGGACAGGGAATTAGGTTATGTCCACGGCTCCAGGGTTGTGGGTTCGATCACTGTATGGGCATTAGCTTGGGAGTTAGACTTCATGATCCTTGTGGGTGCCTTCCAACTCAGAATATTCAGTGATTCTGTGATTTTTGTAATGGTCTGGTCTAATTCTGTGCCAGTTCCACTGGAGGAAGAAGACTGCAGAAAGAGTAATAACTGTTTACAACAGAAATTGAAGGCTGAAACTTTTCCAGGTTAAAACATTACCTTTCTTAATGCTTCCTTTGCTATTGACCCCGATTTATATAGTAACTGATTTCCTGTGGATATAATTACTACAACTTTGTCTTGAATTCATAATGTGGGAAGAAACTGGTAATGTGACAAATACGGATTTCGGTTCTAGTATTTCTCCTGGGGTCACGTACACTGTCAAAGCCAACCCTCTGATTACTTAACATCTTCACCTGAAGATGTGAAATTGTGTTGTCTCCCACAAAGATAGCATTTGTATCATATATGTATCCTAGCTCTTTTCCACGGAGGTGATTATTGCACTGACAGAGCACTGAAAGGGAAGATGGGATTAGCTGGGAAAGATAATTTTTGTTTTAGCAATTTAAGAATAGTGTGATGAAGCAGTCATGTGGTAGGTATCATAAACAAGATGTTCTTCACTCATCATTTTCCTTTTCAGGGTTATTCTCCTTTTTTCCCTCCCTATGGTGAACCCAACGAAATTCAGAAACCAGGGGTTACAAATACAGTCATATGTTTTATGATCATGGCAGTGACTTTAACTAATGGTAAATTGGAAAGTCTGGCTACATCTAGCAAAAAAATGTTTAGTTGCATTTCATTCACAAAAATACCCATAGACTACCTAAAAATTGAGTTAAAGCATATGGACTTGCTTTGTCATATTCTCAGATCTGTTTTATTTTTCACCTTTTCTGTTCTAAGGAAGCCTTGACAATAAGAAACTAATAAAACGAAGTGTGGTAGAAGGTCCTTTCTGTCTTCATTGGGATACTTATAAATGTAGTGGGAATTATACATTAATGAATAATGAATCTTACCGAACAAGAAAATAAAAAGCTTTGAAAATATCTTACTCTCTGAAATGGTTAACATAACTTATTTGTAACCAGTTCCTCAAGATTTATCTTCACTCTTCTTTGTTCCCCTCAAGGCATTTATGAACCTACAAACCATGCTTTTCAATTGGACTTGAAATGGAAATGTAATACATCTGAGAAGTTGTAATATTTCTAACATGAAACCAGTGTAGTCAAGAACTTATACAGTGTTTGTGTGTTTAAAAACATTTCTGTCTTGATTTTGAATTCAGCTATATGTATTTTATTTAATATTTATCTTCAAACTGTAGATGAAGAAAGTGATGTTGAAACAGCTTCAGTAAGAAGAAAGTTTGAACGTGTTCACCTCCAGGTAAAAATTTATAGTATCCAATGTAATGGAATCATTTTGTGTTCAACAGAAATGATTAACTATTTGACAAGCCTACCCATACCTGATGATGCCAGCAGAAGACTCTTTGTAGTCTGGATGTAATGAACCATTGTCGTAATTATAACAAATAAGAGGTCCAACAAATAATGTCATGGAGACCAATATAAACTAATATTATTGTCTTGATAATATTAGTATGGCAGAGAAGCCGTACAATGTATTTGATGAACAGGCAACCCTGAGAAAGGCTAGTATAGGTAAGGAAGAAGAGTAACCAGATGAAGTATAAAGTGAAACCATTTATGAAAAATATCACTGTTCACCTGAGAGCCTAGCAAAATAGGTAACATGATTTAAAACAAAAAGTAAATCGGAAGTAACGGCTGCTATAACAAAACCAGACTGCAATATTCTGCTGTTACTTCCCAAACTAGACTACAGGTACCAGGAATATCCAGGAGTATTTACACTGATGAAAAGTATAGCACACTATAGTGTGCAGCCATTTTAATCCTATGTTCTGCCTTCTCAAGTGCCATTACTAAAAATGTAATTTACTTTCCTTACTTGTTTAGCATAGTGCTGCTGCCATGTCTGTGACAACAGCTAATGCAAACCAGAATCCGAGAGTTTTACTAATGAGTTGCCATTTGTCATTAAATGCTCTTTAATTTTACATAGAGGTCTACAGAGTAGACCTTAACTTGTAAACAAATTTTTATGGGCTGTTAAGAGTACATGTAAGGATTTGTGGTCATAATTACCTCTGTATCCTTTTTCTTACTTTATCTTTTTTGTTTGCGTTTTTCGTTTGTTTATTTTTATCAGTGGAACTTCAGAGGCAGTGTATGCTTTTCCCTGAATCAATATACTGGTTAATTACCCTTTTTTGGTTTGGTTTTTTCTATAAAATGTATACATTAAAAATAAGTTTATGCTTGTTGGATATCCTCATCTGAATAATAGTAGTTTGCAACAAATCCGTGTCATACGTTTGGGGTTGCCAGTGCCTATAATTTCTTTGACTGTTCATTTTTTTGGTTTTTTTTTTTCCTCTGAGAATCTGAATGTAGATGACGGAAAAATTCAAGAGAAAGTAAAAGTTCGAGTGGATGTGATAGTACAAGATGATGCAAGAAAAATTCCCAGGTGGATGGAGGTAACATTTCTCCTATTCTAAGTTAAGGGTTAATTAGAGTAAAATAAGAACTCTCTAACTGGGTAGCACTAACACAACATCTCTGCAATTCCATCAATAAGTTCTCTGAAAATTAAGAAAAGTTTAGCTTTGGTTTGGTTTTGGGAGTGAGGAGGGCTGGAGGTGAAGTGTTATGTCACATGGTACAGCTTCTGTTTTCTGCTGGAGTTGCCAGAGGTGTATAGATTGTCTCTCTATGTGCATATATATATACAGTCATACCTTGACTATTTGTGCCTAATTATTTGCTGCTTCAACTATTCGCAAAAAATTTCTCTGCAAATCCTAATCAGTTATTCACGAATATGTCTGGTCAATGCTCTGCTTCGCAGAGGGGCAGCACTGGTGCTCCCCATGGGGCAGGACTGGCCCACCCCCACGGGGCGGTTGGGCAGCACCACTTGGTTGCTGGGGATAGCCGCAGATTGCTCTGAGTGTTACAGGGGTTGCATGGCATTTATAGTCCTGTGCAGGGATGCGTCAGTGCTGGCTGCCCCAGGCTGCAAGCAGCCATTGAGACCCAGTGGGCTCATGAGAAGTTGTTCTGGTTTGGACAGTAATGGGGTTCTTTTCAAAGAAAAGGATGAGAGATCGTTAGAGAAATACTAACTTTATTGAAAGAAATGTATATATATAATTATATATATGTTATATATTTATGTTGAATGTATGAAAAGGTATGTGGATGAATCAAACTGACACTGGCAAATAACAGGAAATCATCCCAACCACCCCCCAAAACCACCCACACAAACAGAATATCCCTCAAATAACTGAATGCTGGGCAGTAGAATACAAGCTGCCCTTCCAAACAACAATCAGGGAGTGGCTTGTGTCCCTTCTCAGGGACAGGATTTTGCCAGGAAGGGAAAACAAAAGAGCCAGCTGGCAGACAAACCCATGAAAAATGTTACTAGAAATCTGAATCCAGGCCCAGAAGTCCTATTCTCAGCAGAAGCCAGGCAGGAAAACACAAGGAAACAGNCCCACCCCCACGGGGCGGTTGGGCAGCACCACTTGGTTGCTGGGGATAGCCGCAGATTGCTCTGAGTGTTACAGGGGTTGCATGGCATTTATAGTCCTGTGCAGGGATGCNAACCGAGGCAAAGGCATCATGGCCAACAAGAAGCCCAGGGATTCCTTGGGGTTCTCCCTAGTCAGAGAGGGCTCAGAAATNGTCAGTGCTGGCTGCCCCAGGCTGCAAGCAGCCATTGAGACCCAGTGGGCTCATGAGAAGTTGTTCTGGTTTGGACAGTAATGGGGTTCTTTTCAAAGAAAAGGATGAGAGATCGTTAGAGAAATACTAACTTTATTGAAAGAAATGTATATATATAATTATATATATGTTATATATTTATGTTGAATGTATGAAAAGGTATGTGGATGAATCAAACTGACACTGGCAAATAACAGGAAATCATCCCAACCACCCCCCAAAACCACCCACACAAACAGAATATCCCTCAAATAACTGAATGCTGGGCAGTAGAATACAAGCTGCCCTTCCAAACAACAATCAGGGAGTGGCTTGTGTCGCTTCTCAGGGACAGGATTTTGCCAGGAAGGGAAAACAAAAGAGCCAGCTGGCAGACAAACCCATGAAAAATGTTACTAGAAATCTGAATCCAGGCCCAGAAGTCCTATTCTCAGCAGAAGCCAGGCAGGAAAACACAAGGAAACAGCAACCGAGGCAAAGGCATCATGGCCAACAAGAAGCCCAGGGATTCCTTGGGGTTCTCCCTAGTCAGAGAGGGCTCAGAAATGGTTCCCTTTGCTTTCCTGTGCTGTGAGAGGCTGTGGGGATGTCCCGAAAAGGCTCCCCATCACTCTGGATTGGCAGGGGGCAGAGCGATGAGCGTGGCCTATATGCATAGTAATGGCGTGCCAGTATTCGTGGATTAAAAGTTTTGCGGGACCCGCTGGAGTCCCACAATCCACGAATAGGGAGGTATGACTGTATATGGATGTATCCTCATATCTGGGAGCGGGATTAATGTATGGTACACAATGCATAAATTGCAAAGAAATGATAACTAGCTTTCTAAGATTAAACTTGTAACTCTTAACAATTCTTACTAAAGTCTTAGACTAGATGTTTTCCACTTTTTCTGATCTTAGCAAACCCCCTTAGGACCACAACTGTACAGTACATAATATATCAAGGGGAGAGTAGGGGGAGTCACCAGTAAGGTTTTGATGTTACATTCAACATGCAGAAAATTCAGTATACAGTCATACCTCAGTTATTCATGCTGCCATATTCACATCTTCTCACATTCGCAGAAATTTTTCCCACAGTCAATACTCAGTTATTCACAGAGCGGTGTATAATTCTGCAGAACGGCACAGTCCTGCACTGCCATGGCGGGCAGCCACAGCCGGCCCTGCCAGGAGTCAGGAAGTCTTTAACTGTAACACAAGGACCCATATCCTGCCACGGCAGCCATCCTGGACTTGCCATTGCATATGTCTATATGTAGATATTCATAGTGTCAGACAAAGAACTCCTGCCAGTACTAGCTGCTGCAGTTAAAGGGGAAAAAACCCGACTCACACACTCCTCGCTGTCGTAAGGAGCCTGGCATGTTGCAGTGTTCCAAAATTGCCATATTTCTGGCAATAATTTGCCATAATAATATCCGACTTGTATTCACGGATTAAAAGTTCCACGGGACCCATGGGAGACCCATAATCCACAAATACGGAGGTATGACTGTATTAGAGTGTGTCTTTTCCTTTGTTTGTTTTTCAGATGACACCTCGAGGATTGTCAGGAGGTCGTTGTTTAACTGCACCAGTGCAAGAATCAATTGGTACAGCTAAAACTCTTGTCTGTTGGTCAGATATGTTAGTTAGAAAATGTGATTTTATTCAAATTTATTAGAAAGATATTTACTTCCTTGTAAACTAAGAGACGTTTTTATCCAATAGAAAAGCTCAATAAGCTGGATTTTGAAGGGAAGTTAGACATGATTTTACTTACAGCAAAATGTATTTAAAAAACAAAAAATAAATAATTTGTATACATAAAACCATCTTTTCTTAAATAGCCCCAGGAAAAAATGCATAGTTAGAAAATTCAGCAGCATTTAGCTCTTTGAAATGAAAGCCTGATTTTTTATTTCTCCTTATTTTAAATTCAAGGAATGGAATGGAATAGTTTTGGGTTTGCTGGTAGCTGGTACTCAAAGTGGTACTTTTTTGGTAAACTTTCTTCAGAAGCTTTCCAGACTTGATGCAAATCTAAGATAGAGTTTGGGTATAAATATTTTAACTTAGAACTACAAAAAGCATTATTTTCATCATTGTTCACAGCAAGTAAAGCTGCACTAATGCTAGCCAAGTAAAAAGCTTTCAAGTAACACAGAAGAGAATAAAAAAATCTGTCGGATAAGGCTGTTTCTTCCTGTAAGAAATTACAAAGGATGAATAAGTCTTCCTCTACAATTAAAATTTTTAAGTCTGTGTATTGTGCTACTTTAAAATACTGGATTCCTTTTCCAACACATTAAATTTCTGACCTCTGTAGTCTGTGAATTCTATGTGATTAG
Source organism: Pitta sordida (assembly GCA_013390025.1). Classification (NCBI taxonomy): domain Eukaryota; kingdom Metazoa; phylum Chordata; class Aves; order Passeriformes; family Pittidae; genus Pitta; species Pitta sordida. The sequence goes on from WEKX01022520.1 coordinate 184,759, forward strand.
GAAAAGTATTAATGTTTTTCCAAATGGATTGTATGCTAATTATCCATTTAGTCTGGCAATAAAGCTTAATGAAAAGTGCTATTACAGTAAGACTATCTGTAGTGTATGCCATTGTTTCTAAGTCATACAATGCATTACTGAAAATGCTCGTGGAGTCACCATCCCTGGAGGTGTTTAAGAGAAGACTCGATGAGGAACTCAGTGACATGGTCTAGTAGGTGGGGAGTTGGACTGGATGGTCCTGTGGGTAGTGCCATGGTTTAGACAATGGGTTGGTGTTGGGTTACAGGTTGGACTTGATCTCCAAGGTCTCTTCCAACCTTGCTAATACTGTGATACTGTGAGTAGGTTTGGAATTCTTTCCTTCTGGTTCATTTTTTTTTCTCATTTGGTTTTTTATTTTTTTAATAGGCAATCTAGCTTCTGTTTGCAGAAAGCAATTAGAGTTGTCAAATGAATGCTTGCCATCCAGATCTCTACAGCTACAGTATTCTGGTGTTCCCCTTTCATCAAACATGATAACCATACCTAGGCACCGACCTTCTCCACAACTGAATAAAACTCGCAGTGATAATATATTGGAAGAACATCGGTCTGCAGTGGGGGAGTGCTCCTTCAGCAATGTAACTATTTCAGACTTGTATCCAGCAATGGTAGAGGTACTTACAAGGGTCATGACAAAGGTGCCTCAGAGAAAATACTTAAAATACATGTTTGGACACTTAAGGACTAAAAGATGTGGTTCTAGAAGACAGAAGCTGAACATCACTGTGGACAAAATAAGAGGGTTCAGACCTTTTAAACTAAAGAAAGGACTGCACGGCATATGCAGCAGTAGAAGCGAAGACAGTCAGAACCTAGCCTTTGGAAACGAGACCAGCGAATTTTGTTGTGATAATTGTCTCACTAATAATTCATCTGGTCTGGTACCTTATGCTCATACGGATGCAAATGAAATCAAAATGGACTACTCTGATTCAAGTTTAGAACATCTTTTGGTATGTGGAAAAGGCCAAAAAGTCTCCAAACAGACTGGTTTTCCTAATGTTATGGCTAGAATGGGAGAGACGTTTCTAGCTGGAGAGGAATTACAGACTACTACCTCACTGAAAAATTCAGAATGCAAAGGAAGTGAAAAATTGGTTTACAGACATTCCTCAGACAACCGTTTTGTGACATCTACTGCCAGTTCCGTGTCAACACCACTTCATCTTGTAGAAGAGATTAAGACTGGGAAAACTGACTTTTGTAGTGGTACCTCAGAGTTGTGTTCATCTGCTTACAGTTCCTGTGGCACTAACACTTCTGCACCTGTCATAAACTGTTCTTCCACAAGAACATCAAATACCTTGCTCCTAAATCCTGAAAACACAATTTCCAAAAGACAAATTTCTTTCCAGTACAAGCACTCATTTTCCTCGTTGTTTAAGACGCAGAGTCCTTTAAAGACGCCCCAGAAATATGAAGATGTATTTGAAAATCTCTACCACAAAGTGCGTTTTGAAGAAATCCAAAAACCTTTAACATTGACAAGACCTCTTTCAAAGTCACAGAACCTAGAAGGGAACGAGAGATTAGTGAAGAATAATTTAAGTGATTTTGTGAGGTCCCAGTTTGATAGAGAATTTGACAGGATCTATGAGGAATTGTGTAGTGAGGCTGTTCCCAAATTTCCTGGGTTTCAGAGAGCTTCAAGTTTAAGGAAATATAAAGGAATAAAGATGTCTGAAACTGTAAATGCTCTTGTTAACTCCCCTGTTCAATCATTATCTGCAATTTCCAGAGTTAAAAGACTAGGAAGTTTTCCAAATGTTCTTTGTTCACCAGTAAAACGACAGAAACATATACCAGAATATTCTTCAACAAAATGTCAAGAGATTTCTCCCAGAAAGAACCTTAATCTTCAGACAGTTGGCATGGATTTTTTGAGCACACACAATGGCAGCAAGCCCACTTTTTTTGAAGATCACAACTGTCAGATTCAGGTACTTAAGGACCTTCTAACAGCATTTTAAAAAAATAAATAAAAAAAGATTGTGTGCTCTTAGATATTTGGAGAAGGGCTTAAAAATGGATTAGAGCTGCAAGCTGTTTAAACTTCTGATAGCATACTACTGGTGCTTTTTGGCCAATAGGGATGCTTTGTGGCTTCGGGGATATTTATTTGCTAAAATACAAGTTGTATCAGGTCTCCTGGACTATGTGAGGAAGCTCACTATATTTAATAACCTTGAAAATGGTTGTAAGATGCTCAGTGCAAAACTTTCACATTTTAGTAGATAACATCACTGGCTAAAATAATCTCAAAGAACAGCCCTGTTAATTAAGGTTGTCCTTCTGAAACAATTTTTACTAATTTTAGAACTGGACAAGGTGGATCAAACAAATTAAGCTTTAAAAGGATTTCACTGGGAATCATTAGACTTCTTGATTTAAATATTAAATCAGACCCTAGTTTCCAGGTTCACAGTCAGAGTCCAGGTTCTTCTGAGGCAAAATGTGACATAACAAATTGTTTTCATCAACATTTTCTGTTGACGTTTTATTTTCAGGACTATGGATTTCGTGATTCTTCAGATAAAACTTTTCTTGCTATTCCTGGTACTTCTCTGCAAGGTTAGTTTCAGTGAATTTACTACCTTAACAATCACAAGCACTTAGTCATATGGTAAATGTACAGATGTTAACAGATAACTGTATAGGTGACTGATCGTCCTTAGTAATAATTAGGTATGTTTGTAAGTAAAGAGTCTATACACAAAAGGGTTATCTGAATCACATGTTATTTAAGAAGCTTGATGTTAACTAGAACCTTTCCTACTCAAGTGTTGCTTCTTATCCACCAGTTTTCCCTTTTCCTGTTTGGTATTTTATTTAAAGTTTGCTCTTATTTTCTGTATCTAAATATTCAGCAGGAAATGCATAGTTAATCACACTCGGAGAACCAAATGCATGCTGTCCCTGTGTGTTGTAAAATGAGCCATAAGGGTAAAAGACCGGCTTGGATGAGAAAGGAAATTCGTCAAGAGCTGAGTGAGAAAAAGAGGGTGTATCACCTTTAGAAAAAGGGTGAGGTTAATCAGGCTGTATACCGAGGTATTGTTAGGAAGTGTAAAAAGAAAATTGAGCTCAGACTGGCCACTTCTGTTAAGGATAATAAGAAGAGTTTTTATAAATAGTTGGACTAGATGATCCTTGTGGGTCCCTTCCAACTCATAATTTTCTGTGATTCTGTGATTCTGTAAATATATCAATGGAAAAAAGAAGGTTAGTAACAAACTCCACTCCTTACTTG
>WEKX01022520.1:188762-206495 GCA_013390025.1 Pitta sordida
GGTAAAAGGGCTGGAAGGTAAGCCCTGTGAGGAGAGGCTGAAGGGGCTGGGTCTGTTTAGCCTGGAAAAGAGAAGGCTCAGAGGTGACCTTATTGCTGTCTATAACTGAGAGGAGGTTGTAGTCAGGCGTGGGCTGGTCTTTTCTCCTTGGTCTCTGGGAACAGGACGAGAGGTCACAGTCTTAAGCTTCAGCAGGGAAAGTTTAGACTTGATATTAGGAAAAGGTTTTTCACTGAAAGAGTGATCTGGATTTGGAACGGGTTGCCTGCAGAGGTGGTTGAATCGCCAACCCTGGAGGTGTTTAAGGGTAGGCTGGATGAGTTGTTGAGTGATATGATCTAGATGTAGATGATAGGTTAGTTGGCTTAGAGGTTGGACTAGATTATCTTCAAGGTCCTTTCCAGTACTGTGATACTGTTTGGTTTCTCCAGATTTACAGAAACTTGGAGCTGAGTTGTTGTATGGTTACTGTCACTTTCTTAGGTCAATTAGATTATTAATCTGAATAAAGATTTTGCTAATTTAGGACAGTAAATCTTATAATTTAATTATTTTTAAATCCAAGAAAATCACATCTATATCAGTTTCAAATCTTAAATGATAATATTTTTACTTCCTTTTCAAAAACTGATCTCAGTTAACAAACGCAATCTTAACTTTTTTGCTGCAAAGTAAAATCACCAATATTTATTTTCCATATTTTATTTTATTAACGTTGTCATTAAGATAACAATTGATACGTAGAGGAATATATAGAAAACTTGAAATCTTGTCAGCTGATATACAAGTAGAAAATGGCAGATGAAATATCCTTGTTTTCATGGTTCTTGCCTTGTTGCATTTTCATTACTGATTAATTGTAAAGAATTTGATTATTTGAGATTAAGTTATCCCATCCGTCTTACTTTATTTTCCTTAAATTTTAACTTGTACTTTATGTATTATATTCTTATCTGATACTAACAGCTTCTTAAACATTTTTCTAATGGTGATAAATTATATGCATTTTGAAGAAACCTAACTTATACTTAAATACATTCATTTTTGTAAAATGTACTTGAAATTAAATTTTGCCAGGACCTTTTGCATGAGAATATTTTCATAAGGAAATTTGCTCATTGAAGTATGCTGAAGTATTTCCAAGGTTTGATTAGACCAATATTTTAACAACATACTGTAGTGTTCGTGCTATTTAGCATTGCTCCTGCCCTTTCCAACCTACTGTTTTTCATCACCAGACTCAGGGATTGCAGGAGCCCACTCTGGTTGGCCCAAGGCAGTGGGGAACTGCAGCTCTCCCAGAAAAGTGCAGAAGTGTCACCAAAGGTAAGAGCCCCTTTGGGAGGGGAAAAAAAAAAAAAGGCAAACTTCAAAATGAATTCTTGCTACTCTATATTAAATGTATGGAGGGTTACTTGCCTGGTTCTAGAATGAAAACCAGTGTGGAAGAGCCCAAGCTAAGGTGCAGACTTGAACACTGAAAGGCAAATGTATCTGGACAAAACTAGCCAGACTCTAGCATGTATAGCTGGCAACCACAAGTTAGTAAGATGGAATAGTTAGTCTAGTCCTTAATTTGTGTTCATTATGGAGGTATTTATCATTTTAGATACATTAGAAAATTTTTTTGATTGTGGCTATGTGCTTGAGCTAAGAAGTCCTCTCAGGTCCATAGACTGCGCATTGCAGTGTATTGCCATTTAAAAAGACTTTCAAAAGTTAAATTCTGTGCAGTTGGATATCATTAACTGCATTTTGGCTCTGTATGCAAGCAGTGGCTCTGCTCCCAAGATATCAGAGATTCTCTCCTCCTGCTGCTATCACTACTGGCAGTGTACGAATTCTGTGAATTTAGATCTCTGGAAGGACAGCACTGCATGGAATACTGGCCTACTACATGTGTTTTTCTTACAACATATGTGACTTTTGAAGGATTATGAAGCTTCGAATGTCTTGAATTATTAATTACAAGCACTTAATAGTCAACAGGACTTAAAAAGCATTAAAAGCTCTCTAAACAGATACTCGTTTTATTTTCAAAAAAATTTTCAATGTTCCTTTTTTGCCAAAAAGTCTAATTTGTCATCACAAGATATGCTGGCTTCTCAAGCTCAATCAAGAAATATTTTCGCTGTGCTTGAGATGGTCATACATCTAGTATGAAAATTGACTATGTTAGAATTGAAACTTCAAATGAAGCTGAAGGCATTTTTAAACTACTTGTATGGAGAACTTAACCAGAAAAGAGGCTTCATGATTTAAAGAAAAAAGTTTTGTTTTAAACAAAGAAGGAATTAAAACTTGTATGTATTTGTAATACAAGCCTCTAATATTGATAAATATTATATTTGGATTATTTTTGATATAACAAAAGGCTGGAGACAGGCTGATGTTTCTGTGATATTGAGTATACCCACTTACCTGAGTGAAGTTCTGCTCAGTTGTTGGATTTCCTTTTCATTTTCCTTTCTGCTTTTTCGTGACTCCATACAAAATAGCCATCCCTATAAGATTAATTACTGTTCTAAAGGAAAAGGTTTTTTTCCTTAATGCATGTAAGTACAGAAATTAGGATTTCAGAGTGTTTTCTTGCCAAGCCATCTGGAATAAAATCTATTTCTTTGTTCTTTAATTACACAAATACATGTTTGCTGATTTGTAACCAAAATGGATTTTCAGCTGGCAAGTGTCCTCAGGCTTGTGGTGTGATATTTTTAGCTATGGTTCCCAGCATTGAAGCTTTTCTTTAATAGCTTCAGATCCCTCAGAAGTTTTATCCCTAAGCCATGTGGCAAAATGCTGTATGTTGTAATGAATGTTTCTGAAAAGAAATATTGTCTTTCTGTCTGGAACTAGATTGCCTTTATCTAGAAAAAGAGTATGAAAGAAATATTTCTGAAAAGGCAATGTTCATAACTAATGAACTTTTCTTCAGCTCTGTGTGAATGCTGTCCTACAGCTGCGCTGCTATACTTAATTGTCAAATGTATACCAAATTCATTTAAAATAGATGACAGAAAAAATTTCTTAAGTAATATGCAATTTCTTAAATAATATGCAAGGAAGTAATTGTGTTCTCATTCGTGTCTTGAATTTTTAGCTATTTGTGAATACGTTTGAGGATTGCATCTAAAAGTTTAATAGGTATATGTATATAACCTTGTAATAGCACTACTCGGATATTAAAATTATATAGTGTGAAAAGCTTCCTCTCTATCTGAAAGTACATAGGAATGTGGATAAGGAGTCTTGCTGCTGTTCACTGTCAAGATGTTCAGCTATCTTTGGCAATTTGTCTCAATTTCATTCTGTTCATTGGAATTTCGACAAACGTAATATTTTTGTGATTTACTTTATCATCTAAACAGGTTGTTGGTTTTTTGTTTGTTTTTTTTCCCATAGTGTATACAGAAAACTAAGCTACACTGATGGGAATGACCAAAATCCTAGCAATCCCTTGGATGACTTCCTGGTCAAAACTCAACAAAGAGCATCCATGGACTGCTAAAGACAAAATACAGTTTTATCAAGTTTGAGGTTTATTGGTTTTCTTTCTTCTTCCAAGAACCAAGGATGTATGTAATGCACAATTAGTTGTGATTTATACTTCCTTGTAACATTAATCTTCAGGAACGGGTTCGTCCCTTTTAACAGGGCACTTCTTACTCAATATGTGGCTAAATTGGAGTTACAGGTTTAACAGTGTTTATAGTAACAGAATGTTATCTGTATTATCTTTTTATATGTTAATAAGCTTTGATTCTTAATGTATTTGTAATAAGGAACAAACTCATTCACCTAAATTCCTGCTTTTATTCATGCTTTCTAGATGTATCAGTACATACCCAAATGCAGTATTATATGCTGTGATTTCTGTCTACTATCCAATATTAATGTTAAAATGTTCTAAGTAGCTCATCAGATTTGATTGTTCAATAAAATTTTATAATGTTTAGTGGATTTGATTGTCATGTTGTGTTCTGATAAAATTTTACCTGACACTATATATATTCTAAATAAAAAGTTGTTCTGAACAAACACCTGCTTTCAACGTTTTTATTTCAGCTATGTGGATTCTCGGGAGGAGTTTGTATACCTACAGCAAATACCTGAGTATGATGTGTCCAAGTCTCACAGGTTTTCATTGCTGTGGCCTTTCTTGACGAGGAGATTGTGTTACTGGTGTTAGGTCAAGTGCTCTCTGTTTTAACAGCATTGCCCCTTGTCAGCTTTCTGAGCTTCAGAAAAGGAAAAAATTATTTTTCTTTGGCCTTATTTCTAGGCACACAGGGGTGTGGTATGTTATTTTAGCTCTTAAAATCAAGATCTTGTTATCTCAAGTATTGTTCTTGTATGGGACAAGAAGCCAGCATCAGTGAAGCTTTTCTATGCAATAAGAACTTTTGCAACGTGCTCGTACATTCGAACACCCATAATTTGGATATTATGTTTCCTTCAACAACAGCAACAAAACATTGTCTTTTAATGCTTTTGTAGCAGATTTTTCTTCTTTTTCAGATATGGGTGCACCATAGGGAATATACTTTGAGCTGCTTTCTTTTTGGATTTGTTGAGATGGTAATTCTTTCCCAGTATTTCTTGATACATCAGTACTGCGAGATTACATAATTTATTAATGTTTTCTGTTCTAAAGTAACTTAGAGGTCAACTTGAATTGGGTTTTGGGCGTGTTCTGACTCTAGATACAGAGCAACTTTAATGCAGGCTCACCTTGATAGGAAGGTAAGCTTGTTTATGCAACATAGCAATAGTTCATTGTTTCCATGAAAATTACTTTGAAAGAACTTAAAAGGTAGTGCTCGGAAAACCTAGATATGTTAAAGATGAGATCATCCCAATGCCATGTTTTTGGTGCTAGCAGTAGCAAAAAAAGGGAGATAGTTACACAATTCTTTTTAGATTATAAGCATACAACATACATTTGATTCAGCAGACTTGTAGAATCAAAAGTATGTGTTTTTTCCTAACGATACTGTTTAAACAGGTGCATCTGTAGTGACAGTCAAATGCTATAATGACTACTGGAGTGTATCTGTCTTACAAAAATTTTGTGGTATTACCTGGTCTCTCATGTGTTCTGAGCTCTAGTCTTCCCTTCCAAAGAGTTTTACTTCTTCCACCATATTTCCTCTTGTTTACTCTTTCTTCACTGTTCCAGAACTGATACTTGAATGCTAAGCTTACTGTTAATTAAAACAGCTTTACACTGCTTCTCTTTGCTTAAAAAAAAAAATTAAGAACACTGGTAAAACAGTGAGATTACTGAGTCAGTATAAACCTATGCCAAGCACTTGCTTTTAGTGTTTTGTAATTAATTGAAACTTGCTTTATACAGTAATCCCTCGAATTTCGTGGAGGGTCGGTTCCAGAAAGATGCCGCAATAAGCAAAACCTATGAAGTAGCTGTAAATAGGGTAAATACAAAAAATATGGTAAAGTTGGGGGGGGGAACCACAATGTATTGAAGGCACAAATGGTGAGCTGCAAAGTATCGAGGGATTGCTGTACATAAAGAATTTAACTAGTGTATGATCACTTATGTAGGTCTTTCTCTAAAGACTTGAAGATGGAGCAATACTGAATGTGCTCTTTCATGCAGAAACTCAGTAGTCATTTGAAAACTATCCCAAAAGTCATTAAAAATAATTAGGTCATTCAGTTGCTTACATAGGCAGATGGAGGTTTAAGAACTGGAGAAATAAAGCTAAATCTGAATGTGACAACATCAGAAGTGCTTTTGAAACAGTTGATAGGCCATTAAGGAGGATCCTGAAGTGGAGTGTCTGAGAGCAACAGTCAATAATTTAATGGAAATAGTGATTAAATCTGGAAATGAAGGATATATTGAAGGAGAATACTTTTTTAAAATGCCCTGCTTTATTAGCAAGAGATGTTGCAATAGAAAGCAGCAATTGAAGATTGGTGTAAACATATAGCTAGACTAAACAAGGAAGACTCAGAATATAGAGGAAACTAAATGTACCTAAATCCCAACTGTTACATGTACCCTCAATGAGAAAAGTGTGTACTTCATTTCTTTTAAATTAATGATGAGATCAAAATAACAAATTGAATTTAGGTAACTTGTATAAGTTCTTTGGCCTGTAAATTCAGAAGACAGATGTAATCAAGAGGTGCGTATGATTGATGCCAGCTAATTAAAATGTTTTATGTAAATATCTTGTTTATTATGTTACTCAAACAATTTTTATACGTGAGTCCAAGAGTACGTTCATATGTATTTTTTTACTTAATACTTATTTAGTTCCTACTATGGAACAAAGCAATTCTTTCCAGTCTAATCAAATTGAGTTAAGTTAGTGCTTCATGCACTGATATTTAGCTTTGGATGCTTGGCTTTGGATTTGTCCTCCTCTTTTCCCCTGTAGGGCCTTCAACAAGTCAGGGCCGGTATTTAGTGTGGTTCTCCATTAATCACAGAATCACAGAAAATTATNAAGTGGTTTTTGTAGATTCTTCAAGAGTATTTGGTTTTGCCTATCCAGTGGTAGCTGGGCTAAGACTGTGATAATGCTGTAACTTTCATTCCAAGTCTGGCTTGTTTCTGGGATATAACAGCCAAACATACTGACTTGATTTCTGCGCACAAAAGCAAGTGTTAGCCCAAGATAGGAAGTGACACTGGGCAGCTTTGGCTGCAGGGCTTTGCCCCTTCCTTTTGGTCTAGCATAGAAGTTACAGCATGTTATGTAAGAACATTAATTATGATAATGTTAACCAGGCTGTTGAAGAACTATTTCTTTTATATTGAGTTTCTTCATAATTTGTCTAATTGCTGGATGTGTCCATCCATTTCCTCTTTTAGAACAGGTGTTGACTTTTGTTTGCTTTCAGGGCTATCCTTCAGGACCTGAAACACTCGCAGACATCTGTATGTGCTTGAGAGTTTGAAGCTCTACTGCTCTGTGTGGATCTTAAAGGGACTAGTATCCTTTACTTTTGAGAAAGCAGAATTGTCAGACATCTAGAGGAAAGCATGGTACATCAGCATGCCTTATTGTTTCCTACTGCAAATACTTAACAATTCCTAGAATATGAAAGAGATCCCCATTCTAAAATTTACCATTTGATGTGTTTAAAATATTAAGATAAATGTGCACACAGTAAGTGAATTGTCTGGGGAAATGAAAAGCTCTTTCTACTTTTGGAAAATAGTAAGAATGGCAATGTAAGACCCAATAGGAATGTAAACAACATAGAGTATTAGAAGGAAGAAAACCTCCCTCGGAGATTTATTGTTACAGATAATTTCATAACATCTTTGTGGACTTTATAACATGGTTGGAGACAATATTACATTAGTGGAGGAGTTGAGACTTGAGAGGAATTCTAGTATCACAAAAGGAGACTAAAGATACATAAAGTCACAAATCTTGTGCAATGTACAGTTATTACTTTAAACAAGCTGTTAAATTATTCTCCAATTATCTTTAGATAGATTGTATTATTACCACAGACCAGTCACAGTGGGAAAGTACAGAGTGTGGAACAGCAGATCAGTTTTCAGTTGATAAAACAACTAAATCACCAAGCGAGCAAGTATCAAGCATGATTTCCTTTCAAAAGTATGGTTAAAACCTATATAGAACAATTGTACTCTCCTAGGGCTCTACAAGCAATAGGGCTTTTGGGACTGTTTGAAAGCTGATGGTTGTTTAAACCACAGGATTAATTTTTATTGGTATCAGTACCACATAAATGCTGAGATACCAGATTCTACAACTCTTTCAAATTGTCCTCAGAAGAGCAGATCAAACTGACAGTCTGGACTTATTTTTTGCTTAGTCCTTAAAAATGTTTGGAAGACACTTTGGAACACTTAACTTACCCATTTTATATCATTGTTTGGGATATCAGATGTCAGTCTGCCAGGATATTACATATCTCTAGTCATTCACTGTTCCTCCAGAATGAAAAAGCACATCTTTATGGCTGCATGTTTGGTTCATGAAGCAATGTCAGATGTTGTCTCCTTTCGTAGAATTAATCAAGCTCATTAATCTGATGGGATCATCATGAATGGCTTCCTCTTTTGCTGTGTTTTCAGCAGCCAGCTGCTCACTATTGAGGTAAATGCTAACTTTGGAAGTCATCATGGCAGGGGTACATGACCTTTCTTCTTCATCTTCCTCTAATTGAGGATTTGTTTTTCTCCTTGGTTTTCTGCGTTTTCCCTTGAGACTGTGATCAAGTGAGGCGTAACACATCTGGTTGGCAGACTCCACCTAAAAGGAAATTCAATTTAGCAGTCAATAATTTTCCCTTCTTTAGAATTATATCTAAGACTATGAGTATGTCTACAGTGTAATCACAATAGTGGCTGGAGTTTGCCCAAATTGTAAAACAACTCCTTAAAAGAACAAACAATGAAGCTATGGGAGCATACAAAATGGTTCAATGTAACCTAATAGTAAATGACTCAAAGTGGCAAGAATGAAAAAGTCTTCAGGGTGTCATTGGAAAGATTATCTGTGGAAAGGGGGGTAGCTTATGTTATCTGTCCAGGTTCTTCTCCTGAAGATGCAAGATGTCATTTGATGTGTTTTGTTTCTCTTTTTGTTTGGTTCAAATCCAGGTTTTAGCAACATTATTCACAGGCTTTGTCTGTGTAGAAAACCAAAAATGGATGACTCTCATCCATGTTTATGATCTTACTTCCAGTGTAAAATAGGTGATTTTTATGTCTTTCACCTGGTTCTCAAGTCAAACTGTCGATGACTATTGACATTGGAGTTTTCATAGATTATTCTACTTTCATGAAGTCAATGTAAACAAATGTCTAGATTAAAAAGATATTTTTACTGACTGGAGATATCCTGAGAGGCCAGAAATTGGACCTTGTGGAATTCATGGAAAGCAACTTAGGAAATTAATGTTAGGAATGCTTCAACTTCAGGCAAGTTTCAGTTGAAGCTGCGTACTTTTAGACATACAAGTATCTTAACAAATCAATAGAAAACAGTCTTTCACTTGATAAGACATATAGATTTTGTCCTGGACAGCAGAGAGACAGTTAAACATGAGTATCACACGATACAGCTTGTGTTTTCACTTTGCTATACAACAGAAATAAAATTCTTCATGTAAGCCATAGCAGTAGATGCAGATTTAATTCAGCCTGATCTGCGTGCCTGTAACTGAGCTTCCTCATGGCACCTACGTGGAATTGAGCTCTCTATAATTCTTCTGCTTCCATATTAATGACTCAGATTGAATGTTCAAGTTTGTGCTGAATTACCCTGATGAACTGAGACAATAATGTATGGTAATTTTTGTAATAGTGTGAAGATTTTTGTCATGGAATAAATGCAGGAACTCTGAGACAGGCTACATTACCCTAATTCAGGAATCCAGAATTAAAATTAAAGATACCTGTAGATGGTTAACTTGTCTTTGAGGCTGGGATTTCATCTGCTCATAGCAACAGTCTTCTGTGAGTTAGAAAGTAGAAAAATGTTTTAGTTATTAAGCCATGTTGCTGGGTCTTAGCTCAGATCATCAGATCCTCTCTGTTACAGAACTCACTCCTCCCAGTCTTCTTTGGCAGAGGTTTGTTTTGTTCTGAAATCACACACAGATGTCTCCCTCTACTTATAGAGAGGCAAATAACTAAGAAATTCAGACATGCATACTGTGAAAATGAAAATAGTTTTCAGTTCATGGATGGGAGGGTTCTCATTATTCACTGAGTGGGCATCATTTTAGCATGCTAGAAGGACTTCTTGCAATTAAGGGGTAACCACATACTGATGTATTTTTAAGCATAGGCAGCCTTTTCTTTGGCTGAGAAAGGGGCTGTGAGTTGCAGCAGCTGGTGATTAAATTCTATTCTTGAATTCCAGTTTTCTGTAAATTATGTGGAAATTATTTTTTAATTTCATATCTCATTGTAGCTACCAGCAAAACAGATTACTTCCTTACAGTTCTCAGATTTTACAGTGTCAATTCATTCCGGTGTTGTCTTGGTTAAATTTATGCAAAGCATGTATGAAAAAGTTGAGTTTGTTTCAGTTTTCTTCCCCTGCAGTTCAGTACTTAGTTTTGCTTAATTCCATAAAAGGCTAGCAAAAAATTGTGTTCATGTTACTTAAACACTGCTGCAACACCACAAGAGGGCTTCGAGAAACATCCTCACCATATCTAGCTCTAGCTGCAGTTATTCGACATTACTGCCTTTGTTGTAGTATGTCTCTGCCAAGGATTGCCTGTTGAGTGCATTAAAGCAAAGCAAAGCTGTCTGACCACCATTCAGCCACTGGACTTCAGCATATTTGTCAGTGTTGCTGATGATCTTTGGATAGCCGTAGCAGAGGAACTGATACGTATTATTTTTTCTGCCCGCTTCTTTGGGAGCATTGGCTTTGGACTATGAGAAAAATGTGGTTTAGGTTGCTTTTACATGCATGGATCAAGCTCTCATTTCAATTGGTGCAGCTTTACATTTAGACAAGCTCTTTGTTTTGAGATACTTGTCTTAACAAGACCATTTGGACTGTAAAAAGCCAAATTCAATATGAGCCCTGTTCTTTCAGATAGTGCAGTGTGATGGTTTGCATTTCTATGCAAAGTAGGTGGTAATATTTTCAATTATATTAATGGCTGAAAAGACATAGGTTCTCAGGTCTCCCATTTGCAAAGACATGAAAAATACATTAGTCAGTTTTCAGTCACACATTTATTGTAGCCCCTGAAGAGACAGATGTTCCTAAAATGAAGCTTACCTAAAACCTCTTGATTGAGGTTGCCGTAAACTGGGTAATCTTCTGTGGGATAGTCATCATAGCTAGAAGGGGAATGGAAAATTACTTTTAATTCACAGCATGTGCTTTATTTAGGACCCCACTGTTCTACAGTAATAACCATTTTATGCACATGTGCCAATATGCAGAATGTGTATATATATGTCTTTCTCAATAGCAGATGATGTGTCATCTAATAGACAAGACCAAAAATATCGGAGAGGGCAGAAACAGCAATGTGTGTATTCTGAAGAGTGATTATTTTATCTAGCCAATAATTGAACTCTTCTTTCTTGTAGCTTAGTTAAGTACAAAGCTTATCTCAAGACTGTTAAGATACTGTTTGCTCTAGGTCTAGAAATATTAATGATCACTGAAAGGAACCCATTTCATGTCCTCTGAGACCACTGTGCAAGACAAACCAAAGCACTACAAGTGTCTTTTGGGATGATGTTCTTAAAAGTTCCAATCTTACACAAACAGAGAAGACCAAAGCAAAGTTCAGCTTTGGATTTTTAATGGCATGCTGTGTTTTATTACCTGGTGTTACTTGAAAATATTTCTAAGTGTGTTTGTAAAATGGGAAGTGTTAGTGGGAAGCACTGTGTAGCCTTTTTTCGATTGCATTTCTGTATTGTGTCTCGTCAAGTGAATGAAGTCATACAATCCAGTTCCACTTTTTTAGTGGTATTTTTGCAGCTGAACAGGCAGAAATAGACAAATAGACACTTCCCGACTTCAAGTAAATTTGTAATTAAGGATTGGGTTTGGGGAACAGATGAAGTCTTCTGCATTTTTGTTTCATGGATATTTGAGTTGACATGAGTCTCCATCTGTTTTCTAAAGTTTGGGAGGTTGGTTGTGTTTTGAGTAGTTTTTTAATGTGGAATAAGAGAAGCAGACTACTAATAGACCTGTAAAACAGAAGATGAGGTATCCAGCAGCTGTAAACAGGCTCTGTTTTATTGCTTTGGGGCGTCATTTGTAATAGATAGTTATGAAATGTAAATACATAAATAAGTTTTTGCTTATACTATATATATACTTTATATATACTTATACTTTAGCTAATACCTATCGGACTATAATTTATTATCATTTTCTGAGAGTTCTTTGAAATTTTTATGGCATTTCTGAGTTTAAGTTATAGTAAAAGGTAGTTTAGTTCAATATCTTGCAGTTCCTTCAACAAATAAAATGATAGTATGTATTAACATGCAATTATTTTGTTCTTGATAAAATGACTAAAGGATATATCTCCCACATAAATTTTTTGCCCTTTTTCTTTTGAGAACTTTTTCCACAGCCATTCTCTCCAACATTTCCAGGCAGACTGCATGAGTTATTGGATTTTCCTCCATGCCATCCCTCCAAAGCTATCTGTCATTATTTATTGCTTATTCCACCCTTGCCAGAAAGAAAATTTTTATCCAACTTACCTCGGATTGTTCTCTTCATACTCTTCATACTCTTTATGCATTTTAGCTGGAAAATTTATTTAAAGAAAAAAGTCAAGAGGAAATGAAACATACTGTTTTAAAGCAGTTCAGATAACTGTCTCAACAGACATGCTTTTGATTTCATTTTAGAGAAAAAGTTTTGGCTTTCAGGACCTTTAGTTGTCCCCTTCTATTTTTCTCAAATACTTTTGTCTAATACAAGGAATGTTTGTATTATTACCCTGCGCCATGGCTGCAAAGTCTACATTAGGTTACAATATCCAAAAAATGTATTGTAACACATATAATTCATTCCTTATTTTGTCCACCTTCTGTTTCTACCTCGTCTTTGTCTAGGGAAGTGCATCATGGGCTTATATTTCAAAGTGAAGGGTTTATTTATGTTACTGGTTCCATAGCTGGTATCTCTGAAAGATAGATATCCCATGATTCACACAGATGAAGAAACTGAAGTGGAGAGGCAATGGCTATAAGGAGATTTATTGCTAGAACTTGATTCATAACTCAGAAATGCCTGACTTTCTATCCTCTGCTCCAAAATTTACCACAGTAAGCTTCAATTCCATACAGCATCAGCCAATCTGACCTAAACATTGGTCAACGTTAGTTTTGTAAGTAATTATGGTTCTTCCTCATAGAAATGTCTGCTTAGTACGTAGTCCTAAAATACAAAGTAAGGCTGTAAGCCCCATCCACACCCATCCCAAGACACTCCAGCAGCTCTTTTAATTAATCCTGTAATAACCTGATTCTTGTGTACTTGGTTAATTCAGTTTATAAGCACAAGCTTTCTATTTATGTAGATTATATACTTATGTGTATTTAGCATGGATGAAGCCACCGATGTTTGCCTGACCACCCATACATTTATACCAAAGACACAATTATCCCTGTGTAAAGGGAATGGTGAGGATTGAACAACTTCCAGATAATGGAATTGTAGGCATAAGAGGCTGCACTGACATAATTCATTCTGTGGAAAAAATCATAGTTAATTGCAACCCAAACCAGAGTATGACTGTAGTCACCTTCTAAGATAAATCATTTTCTTATTGTGAGTGGCACATTAGTTTAAGAGTTACATTAGAATCCCATGATAAAATGCAATTAGAACATTTTTTAAAAATACACTGATTAAGCATAAAATAATATTTATGAAACCTGAAATTCTAACAAGCATTCAAGAATTTTAGAAGGAGAACATTTTCTTATTTTCTATAAGTGCAGGTACTGAAAATAATTTTTACATTGAAGTATAAGTAATAACCAACTATACGGAAAGTACTCTTTAGAAAAAGGAAATTACAGGTATTAAAAATATACTTTAAAACTTTAGTCAGAACTAAGTTCTTCACCTTGTACATGTTCTGTTGGTTTGTCTTCAGAAAATGGACTTGTGTAGCTGTTTCTAGCAGGAGATTGGGCAGTCAGCAAACAATCTGTAACCGTATCTGACTGTTCCGAAAATTTTTACAAGTTCCATCCTCTCTACTAGAATCACTCTAGCCAAAAGATAAGTTTTCAAAAGGATCAATTTGTTGGCTTGAAATCTCTAAGCAGTGATGGCTTTCTCTACAGACAACCTAAACATTGAAACTATTCCTTACAAAGAGACATTACTTACCTCGCTTCTTTTTCAAATAGTGTGAAATATTCAGTATCAATGAAACAGTGAGGGCCAAACTCAGGAAGGCCAGAACTCCCCAGATAGAAAAATGGCAGCCCATTTCTGTAACTGAAAGAAAATATTTTTTGTGTTTTCTAATAGCTTCACTGCATTCTTTGCACTTGGATCATTTTTGCTTTCAGTAATGTAGGTTGTTATTTTGTTGTTAACTCTGTGACAGTCATTGCTATACAAGCTAAATAATTAATATCAAAACCAGATGCTAAATAATAAGCAAGCAAGATCAATAAACTGTTAGCAGAACTACTGCTTCATAGGAATTCTGCCAAAGGTTCGGCTATTGGTTTGCCTGTAAGATGAAGTAAAACTCAGAAATTAATAGTCATTTTAGTGAATAGCTGTGAAATTATTTCTGTAGTTGTCTTTAACTTACTATTTGCAGTAAATTTTTGGCTAAATTTTAGGGGTCATGAATGTAGTTCTGAATTCAGTTGTTATGGTTTAGGGGGTTTTCTGCTGTTCTGGCAGCGAGGGGGTTAACAGCTCAGTTCTTGCCTGAGCTCTCCGTGCTGCCAGGGCCTCCAAGGTTAGAGATAAAGGCGAAGGCGTCTCTGCCGAATAACATACTTGGGAGAGAAGGAAAAAAAGTTCAGTAGTAAGATGTAGCGTGCCAGCTCAGAACCTGCGTCGGGAGGCTGAGAGATTTGAAGGCCCCCAGGCCCACGAGAGAAGGGGTAGAGATGTTCTTCCAGGCATCCCGCTGCTGCTTGTGAATTGGACTGACCATGGTGAAAACCTATGGACCAGAGAGAGCGAGAACCAGGACCGCAGAATCCATCTAGGCCACGACTGAAGATGGAGAGGTAACGCTGGACAAACTGCTGATGGTTTTGAAGCCCCGAAACAGAAACCTGGAGCTAACTGAGAGCTCGGCAGAGATCCTTGGACAGACTTTTNGCACTTAAGGTGAATTTATGTATAATGTAAGTTAGTGTTATAGATGGATTTGGAGTTTGATAATTCCCAAGTATGTTATTCGCAGAGACGAGGGGTGGAGTGTTATGGTTTAGGGGGAAGCATCTCTGAATAGCTAAGACCATAAGGTTTCAACAATCCCTCAAAAGAATGTCAAAAGTTTTCTTGCATTGTTTTCTTGCTATTAAAATAACTTATTTTCTTGCTCAAGAAAGCAGAGGAAAAGGTGATAAAGGATAAGCAGTAGCTAGGAATCAGTGAACCACCCAGAACTACTGCAGAGAAAAGCCCAAATAGCTTCTGGAAAGTCACTTGGTAAAAGGTGGGTCAACTTAATTGAACAAAGTTTCCTTTTGCACTGAACTTGCCTCTCCTTGGAGTCCTGTTACAAACACAGGAAAGAACCTCCATGCACCAAATATATTTTGTGATTTAATTAATTCTTTGATCAACCTATCTCTTACAAATTTCCTACCACAAACCATGCTGAAGAAAATAGCTTACTTGTGACAGTCTAATGGCCAAAATGGCCAGCATTGCTGCAAATGGCCTGCGAAACACTCCCTTGACAGAAGAAACGCTGAGCCAAATAGGAGTTAAAGGAGCTTACAGACAGATTCTTCACTTTCTCCCAGAGGCATGTTTCATGTTCTCCTAGATTTGGAGGGTTTGAAATAAAGCCTGGTGCCCAAAACTAATGAGCTCCTCTAGTATTGCTTGAGCAGAGCAGGTAGGAGTGAGGGACTGGACAATACTGATCCTTAACACACATAATTGGCTTTGGATATCTGGATTCCTTCAGGAGGCTGACATTTTGTTTGCTTCTTAAAGGAAAGCTGGGGCAGAGGAGTACAGGAATACACATTTCCGTGTTGACAGCCAGGGGTGAGTGGCAATGCATTTGCTCCTGCTGAGAAGGGAAAGCTTTGTTCCTTGGCTGACAGGATTCTGCTCATCTCAGGAACTTCTCCTTACAGGTTTTGTTCCTTCATTATACGGGTGTTGTAAGAGATTTACTTCAAGCCCAAGGTGTTTTTATGATGATGAAACAAGGTAAGATAAACCTGGGTGGTAAAATGTCACAAATCACATGGGCTTCTAGGATGCAGGTTTCTGAACTGTCTTTTAAAAGAAACAAAACAGAGCAATTTAGCCATAACTTCTTGTCAGTTTGACAGACTTGTAACTGGTTTTTTGCACAAGGTACTTCCAGTGGCCATTTATCCTTCCTTTTAAACTAAACATCCAGTTTCCATTCTTTTCTCCCACTCAAGTTCTTCTAAAGGCACCTGAGGGTTCTCTATCACTGCAATATCACTTTTCATGTTGAGAGCCACTTTTTACAGTGAAATACAGATATTCACGACAACAGGCACCACTTCTAAGAGGAAGCTACATATAATTTTGATCCTTCAGAGAAAGAATTGGAAGAATGGGAGATCCTATGTTGAGAAGATGTTATCAAGCTGCATCAGGAATCACCAGTGTTTGGAATCTGGTTACTCTACAATTAGTTGCTCAACACTGGCATTCTTATGCAGCCTGTCCAAAACTATAATTCTGTCAAAGGCAAGAAATTTCAAGTCTCAATGTTGTGCCTAAATAATCAGAGTCATCCTTCATTCTTCTCCTGTCCTTTTATCTTTTCTGATGCGATTTTTTTCCATTTTTCTTCTGTTCATTTTGGATTTCTTTTCCTACAAACTCTTTCTCCAGGAAGTAAAAGCAGTGAGAAGGGAAGCATATATCACTATGAGAGAAACCATAAGCCTGTGATTCATTAGAATAAAAAGAGTGAGCAGATACCTGAAGTAGAGTTCTAATCTAGGGTTGTTCCATTAACTTGATATGGAATGCTCTAATGTATCTTTCTGATTGTCGTGGTTTGACCCTGGCTGTATGCCAGAGATTTACCCACAACCTCTCTCCCACTTCATTCCCTGCCCCAATACAAAGAGGGGAAGAGAGAGGAAAAGGAAAAAAACTGAAGGGTTTTTGCTACAACAGAAATGAGGACTATTAGAAATCTTTACTGTCACAGGCAAAACAAATGCCAAGATGGGGAATGTAAAGGATGTACAGTTATACTCCATCCATCGCGAGGAACAGGACATGCCAAGGGCGTCGCGAAACGCTAAACTTGCAAAGAAGTGCAGGTTGTTAATATGCATGCAGGCCACGCCCATTGCTCCACCTCCCGGAACTCTGGAGTCGTGTGGACAATTTTCTGCTTCTCCCCTTGGACTCTGTGAGCAGGGGAGAGCAAAGGGAACCGTTTCTGAGCGGCTGCTGTGACCATGTGTGCTCGCAGCTCAAATCTCACACCGCTGCTCCCCCCTGCCAGCCCCGTGGCCCAGCCCCGGTGCTTGCGCCGGCCCCAGGAGCCCCGTGCCGCCCTGCGCATGCTTGCCCTGCCTCTGCAGCAGGGAAGGGGTGTCCCTGAGCTCTGGTCAGCATTCTTGGAGCCTGGAAAACCTTAACTTTGCAACATTGTGACACCCTGTGCACTTATGGCGGGGCGGGGGCTTCGGTATTGAAGTTTCTTTCCCTTTAACATCCACCAGTCCCGGTAGAGGCAGCACTGCCCAGGCTTTGACTGGGCTTTGAGTAACAAGGAATCGCATGTCTTGTGGTGGTGCTGCGCTGGGTCTCAACGGAGCACACAGGAGTGGGTCAGGGAACAAGTCAGGGTGTCGCAGGTCTCTAAACACCACTGCAAGCTGTAGTAAACTGCGCACTCCAACCCTGCCGCACCGCACGCCCAAGCCGCTGCGCGTGGGTCTGCCAGCGTGGGTACAATCACAATTTGGTCTGTAGGAGCGACTGCAGCAGCCCGGAGAAGCCCACAGGGTGGAGGGGTCAGGTTGGTATGGGAGTTTCTTTCCCTTTA
>WEKX01022520.1:214113-238227 GCA_013390025.1 Pitta sordida
TGACTTTGCATGGGACTGAGGTCAGGCTGACTGGCCTATAGTTGTTAGGATCATCTTTCCTACCCCTCTTGTGGATGGGTGTCACATTGGCCAATTTCCAGTCTTGTGGCACAACACCGGTAAGCCAGGACTGTTGGTTCTATCAGCCTTGACTAGAGCGCAAGAAATATTTGTGAGCAAGATAGTGTCCCAAAAATAACAAACTTGGTTTTTTAAAAGTTTTTTGTGGCTACTGGAACCATGGTTTCTGTCCATGTGGCCCTGTTGGAGTTAGTATAGAAAACCGAAACTCACATGTATGTGGCCTGGAGCCTTGTGGTGAATCACTCTGAACAGTTTAACTCCCCTGCTACAGCACTAAAGCTGAGCCAAGAAACCTGACTCCTCAACCACCCTCGTTACTAAAGTGTTGAATCTCATTCCTGTTCTGCAATATGTCCTTTAACTAGCTTAGTCTTCATACTGGACTTTTTCATCCATTCTTTCTGGCTTAAGTGTTTGGGTTTGGCTAATAGAATGTCAGAAGCTTCTCCTCTGTGTTGCAAGGAGTTAAAGTTGCTCCAGAATATTTTGTGATTCTGAGTTATACTTTGAGAGAAGTGCTCCCAATTACAATTCTGAATGAAAATAATCCCGAATTTGAGCAAAACACCTATTCTCTACTGAATGACTGTTATTGCAGCTAGTGAATTGTTGTGATTCACGATGCTATCTCTGTGTTTGAACTCCAAGTTTCTTCCACCACTTTTTGCAGCCTGTATGTACTATCACAATATGGTTCATGTTGAGTCATAACTAGACCTTGGCCTATCCTTCTGGGCACAATAGAAGTTCTGAGCTTTTTAAAGCCTGATGGAAACCTAGTCTAGGTTCTCTTGTTGGTGGTTCTTTTTAAAAATCAGACTCTGATGCATGTGTCTGCTCCCACCTCCTTTTGCCATGACAATGAAGATAAAAAGCATTTGAATTCTGCATGGTTTTCTCCTCTAAAATCCTTCCTGCATTTTATCCCAGAGGAATACTGTTCCTATAAAATGACACAGTTGCCAGAGGGGAGTAGGAGAACCACAGTACTGGAAGTCCAGCGCAAGTCGGAAACAGTGACAAGGAAATAAAAAAATGTATGAGCCTACCTCAACTTAATCTGTGATTGCATATATTTACAAGTAAGCCAAGGTATCTCTGCAGTTCAACTGAATGACCACTTAGATCTAATTAGTGTACATGGAGGTTAAGAGGAAGATTTGAAATAATTACTGTGAAGCTAAGCCTTGAAAAGTGGTCAGTGAGTTGGAGTAGTGAATTTGAACTCACTCGACTACTGAACCTTTCAGCTTAGCAGTGTTGTGGTCACATCTCTATTTAAAGAAGTATCTGGTAAGCAGATAAAAGTGCTCGTCTTGCCACATTCATGGCTGTTAAAACATTGTTTTCTTACTATTTCCTGCTCAGCAGAGCGTTTGGGCACAGCAAAGCGTGTGCAAGTTCTCTTGTAGTTTAAACTGTCAGAGACTTGTTAGCAATTACAGAAAGCAAGAGCACAGGTGCATGGAAACTGTCCCACAAAATGTTGAAAGCCTATGAAATGACTGGTTTACATTGACATGTACATTTTGGCACTTCTTAGAGGATAAAGTAGGTATTATAAATGTTTGAGGTGTTTTCTCTGGCTATGAGAGTCTTGGGTTAAAGTGTTTGTGTGAAGGAGGCAGTACATGGATTGAATATCTGCCTCCCTGTGATAGCTGAAAAATGCAGTCATGGACCCCATTAGCTGTCATGGGCAGCCTTACTCTGTCATATGCAAATGCTGAGTCTGCAATGGTAGAAAGGTGGTTTGGAATTAGGTGATCTTTAAGGTTCCTTACAACCCAGACCATGATTCTATGATAAGTTTTCCAAGAGGGTTTTCCCAAGATAAATGTCATGACACATTTCAGAAAGGTTCTCTCAGAAGTATGGAATTGCTGAAAAACTGATTGGCTCTCAGCAATCTCTGTTGTCACTACCTTGAACTTGTAAACTAGTAAAATACTCCCATGACTCTGATTTTTACTTTGTTTCTAATCTAGGCTACTAAGGCCTTTCTGTTCTTATCTTGTGCTTATTCTGAGTCTAACTACTTAAGAAAAGTGTTTGGGGTTTTTTTATGAAATATGTTCCTTAGGAGTTTTCTGTCTTCTTTGTTTTGTATGCAGCTCCCACTTTCATAGCCAATGATTAGGAAAGAGTTTATGTGCTCCATGTGCTATTATTGATGCAAATAAATTCTTGTTGTGCTTCTTAGTGCTATATTTGTAGCACTGTCCAGGGATGAAGAAATATTTTCTCCTTTTATAATCTAAAGTACAAAATTACATAAGATTTAGGGGTCTGATAGCCAATTGCATGATTTGGTTGCTAGACTGAACCCTTGCTTATCCACAGTTCAGCTCTCTGCAGAATCAATCCTTCGCTCTTCATTTTTCAGCGAAAAGCAGGGGTGTGTGCATGCACAGAAAACACAGATGGCAGGCAGCTCATGAATATGTAAATGGTCTCATAAACATGTAAATAAGCCCCTTCCTGGAGCCACCAGGTGTGGCAAGGGAAGGCAGCCAGAAAGGTGTTAGATGGTGAGTTGGACTAGATGATCCTT
The DNA here is from genome assembly GCA_013390025.1 of Pitta sordida. Taxonomy (NCBI): domain Eukaryota; kingdom Metazoa; phylum Chordata; class Aves; order Passeriformes; family Pittidae; genus Pitta; species Pitta sordida. Next base: position 216,752 of record WEKX01022520.1, read on the forward strand.
GTGGGTCCCTTCCNGGCGGCAAGGGAAGGCAGCCAGGAAGGGAGCTGAGGGTGGTGTAGCCTGGTCACAGTGGTGGGGGCGTCCCCTCCTGGTCTCGGTCCCGTCCCATCCCATTCCATCCCATCCCATCCCATGGCAGCAAGGGGAGGGAGCAGGGAAGTGAGGTGCAGAGGGGGGCAGCAGGAGGTGACGTTGGGGCCACTCCTCACCTGGCATGGAGGGGCAACAGGGGACGGCAGTGGGGACCCCTGCTGCCATGGCAACCCCAGCCCAGTCTCCTTTAGCTGCCTCAGGGCACAGGGTGGTCATGGGAAAGCCACGCAGCGCTCTGGAGCTGAGGGGGGCAGGGCAATGGATGGTGCTTAATTGCATATTCACAAGTTTGCTATCTTCACGAATCATGGACTTTGTGGCTCAAACACAGACCCATAGACCCACGAAACCTGAGTCCTCACAGTAGTTAGATATTTCTGTTCAGATGCTGATATAAGTGATGAAAAAAAAAAATGCACATCCTTCTACATCACGATTGATGTACATGTAGATTCAGTTCCCTATGGCAAATACAAGCAGGGGGAGCAAAGACATTGTGACTGAGTTAGAGCTTGCATGACACCAAAGCAGCCAGCTACACTACTCCTCTGTGTGAGCACTGCAGAAAGAGATGGCATTTCCCCCTTTAAAACTGGTTGTCATTTTAGCAGAAAGTGTGCTCTCCCTAGGTAGTTTGTAGAATACTCCTTAAGCCACATTCTGCAGCTGCTGAAAAGAAAGGTTCTTCCAAGTGGAGCTCAGGAACTTGCAGCATTTCCTTCAAGCAGAGGAGGCCAGGGAGATCAAGCCATTTTCTAAGCTTACCTACACCTTCCTAACAAAGAGGTGGCATGTTATTAGGTAGTAAAGGAGAAAGGTGTAGGGACGTGGATTGTATGCTACACCCACACCACACCACTGTGGGAAGACAAAAAAAGTACCAGCAGGCCTGAAGCTTGAAAATTAAGTGAGACAAGCAAAAGAATAGTGTTAGTGTTACTGTTTGATCTTTGTACACCAAGCTTTATATTCTTCTCAGTACATAACTAAACACATGCTTAAAATTGTTTATCTTGGCCTGGGCTTCATACATTGCTCTACCCTTTAACTGAAACATTTTTTACGAGTTAGAGCATCATACTAATTGAGAGAAGAGTGTAAATTATTTTCTGTCATTTCTGAAAGCAATTATCTATTTTAGCTGAACAGTCACAACCTGGGTATTGATTCTACTCAGGGAGAAGAAAACTGTGGTAAAGGCTGACCATTCTGGTTTGTGGTTTTCTTCTATTGAACGCTTCTATTCTATGTTTGAGACCTGCACAACATGACTTTACATCGTGGGACAGTTCACAGAGGGTCACTGAGTCACACAGAGGTGACAGGTTCTGCTATACCTTGCACCAGTTTTCCTGGAGTTGTGCTGCAGTTCAGTAGCAGTAGCTGGAATTTTCTCCATATTTATATAAGACTTCTTTTCTTTTAACCATTATTAAGTTCCAGTATACTCCAAAAGTTTGCACTGATAAGACTGTCGATGTCTTTGGATATTGGCATCCAAATCCAGAGTTTCTTTCTCCATAACTAGAGTATCAGGAGGTTTTTTAAAAGAAACTGTTGGTAGCTTTTTTGCAAGGAGGGGAGGTAAAAGCTCAGAGGCCATTTGTAGCTCACTAAGTTTTCTATGTTACTGGTTAAACTTGTGTAATTGGATGCATGACACATACACTAATGCTGTGACTTGAGACTAATTTTTCCCTTGTCATCATACAATGGAATTCTGTATTTTAATATGTCCATCCTCTCAGCTCAGGCAAAGAAATCCAGAGACAAGCTATTAAAAAATAGATCTGTACTGAAGCGCTTTTTAAAGTTTGGTATTTTTCCAGGACTGCCTGTCTTTGAAACTTATCAAAACACTTTATGAAGTGAAATCCATAAATACCTTGCATCATACAGAACATTGTACACCCAACACTGAACTGGGATACACATCTTGTCCATCAGCAGCTCTTTGAGATTGTTTAAAGCCATGATAGAGGGATGCCACCAAATGAAGAATGCAGGTTGGTTTCTCCTGATTAGAGGTAGTAACACATGGTTTCCTTCACGTGCTTGAGTAACATTTTTCTCTTTGTGCAAACAGACCTATGGCATATACACAGTCTTGGCTCTGAATTTCCCATGAGCATTACTGTATTTGCAGGTTCAGATCTCTAATGACCTGCTGAGAACATTAATTTATATCTAATTCAGCACTAGAGAAATCTGGAGAATTAATGCTTTTAAAGATAAATGTGTACAGGTTTTCAGGAAGGGCATTGTCCTAGTACTTCTACAGTTCCTGGAGTGAGAGATTTTTTACCCTACCTAACAGGCTTTTGTTTTATAACATGACTTATGTATCAACTCAGTAATATTTCTCTGTGGCTGTAAAGAGTCTGACAAAGTAACTGTGAAATACTGTCTGTACTTCTCTTTCTGATGCCAGTGTTTTTAAAGGTGTCATATTGATGATTTAGATGGTTACGGGAAGCAAAGCACTGCTCTAAGGAGTTTCATTAATGTGTGGCTAGCAGCACTTACAGTACCATCAGTACTTACAGTACCATACTTTAGTGTCTCTGCTTTGCTTCTGTGACACCTGTTGCTTTGAGCAACCTGGTCCTGAGGTGGGTGAGGGACTCCTGCCCTGGGCTGTACAGTTTGTAGTTTGCTATGAGCAGGCTACATTTTGAGCACTGTTTTTCCTGACATGACCTGCCTCTCCTGCTGCAGAGCAGGGCTGAAGTCTCTCTCCTCCTCTGATTTACAAGAGAGGGCTCTGATGACAACGAAGCATGTGAAGGGAGACAATTGAGCAAGGTATCTTATCACATATGAGACACCCAGCAGCCTTAATAGGAAAAAGTACACAGGTTTGTCTGCATTTATGATCCCTTTACAGCACTTCACTGATGTCTCCTAGAAAAAGATGGAGGGGAGGGCCTGCAAATCCTTAAAACTTAGAAAATGCTGACCAGTAGTGAAATGACACCTACAAAAAGAGCACTTCTTAAACCCAACTAGTTTCTTTAGCAGTTAGAGAGATCCTATAATATTTCAGGGTTATTTTTTACAGATGAGCCATATCCCTTCCTCCCCTTACCAGCACACTGAGGCTGCTGATTAATTGGCAGCTGCCTTGCTGTACTTCAGAAATTTAGATGTTTGTTATCCTGGAGTGGAATCAATAATTGTGTTGCTGTGCATCCAATGTCTGTGGTTTCTGGCAAGCATAAGGAATTTTCTGCTATCTTAACCCTAACTATGATTTAATTAGGGGATTTTAAAATGGTAAATACATCCATCTGTCTCCTGCGCAAAGACTTTCTTATGATTTTAAGCTGAGTAGCCAGAACATCAGATCCTTCCAGCAGACATTTCTCTTAATTTGGGGAGATTTTCAGGCTCATTCCTTCCAGGTCAGTTCTGTTCTGTGCTTATCTTTCTGCCTTTAAGAATAGAACCTGCCCCATGTCCTCAGCAGGATCTAGAGTCTTCCCACTGGCAGTAAATTCTCATCATCTTTGTTTTCCATTTTGTCGTCTCCTCTCTGTTCAAGGCATGTCTCATCTTGAGACAGCAGAGCATAGAGTGAAAACAAACCAATATATATGTACAGTAAACATCGGGTCAAGATACATAATTCAGTTTACCACAGCAGACTGTCATTTCTGAGTCAGGTGTTTAAGGTACAGAAAGAGATTTTCTGGGCTACCAGATACATGGCTTCTGTCGGGAGAAAAGTAATGGGGTTTATGTTGCTTTATTAAAATAACAAATGAAAAAGTAGAATACGCTGAGTGCCAAAGCCTTATTTATCTTTATGCCGTATTTGGCGCTTTCTCAAGTCAAATGTTCTAGCTCACAAAGAAATTGTGAAAATGCAGACTGAGGCAACAAGTTCCACAGTCTCTGTGCACGCTTTTCATCAGCATTTTGAAGCTGAATTACTTTTCTCTCAGGAAATTCCTCAGGTTATGGGTACTTAAGTTTAACAATGAACCTGTCAAATCAAAGGTTGAATCAGGATCTGGGGGTCTTGCTGGAAAGAGCAATCAGGCAATACTGGAGGGAAAAGAGACAAAATATTTAAGATGAGAAAGAGGTAATGAATAAATAAAGAGATGTGGGAGAAAGACACAGAGCAGACCTCTAATCATTTCAGTAAAGGATAAATAGTAAAGGCCCCCCATGATGTGAGCCATGCTTCATTAAGGCAGACGCATTGAGTCTTGGATGACACGGCTAAGTTGAAGCACTTGGATGGTGTCCTTGAAATCTCTGATAGGTCTGCTGCATGGGAAAAACTTAGTCCTCACATAAAGGACAGTGCCAGGGCAGGGACAGGAGGTTGCCAACATGTAATGGACATATAAACCCTTATCCATTCATGTGAAAAAATCTGTGTAAGTGTTGAATCTCACCACTTTAGAAAGAGGTTCATTTCACCTACTTGTTGCTCCCCCCCACCTGCTCTGGAGGAATAGTCCTCCTCCTGCCAAGGACACAGAGCAGGCTCCGTCCAGAAAGGCAAAAGACCACAAGCAACAATTTTCTGGGATTAAAAAGGGAGCAGTTGTGGAGGAGCTAATTCTTGAGGAAGTCCTAATTCTTTCCATGTGGTTCGCTGTGGGTTACCTTCAGTGCCAGACATTTAAAGACTCAATCGCAGACCCTTGAAATATGTGTGCTGTGGAATTAAGGCAGCAGTAAATGTTACAGAGACTGCCCTGGAGTGCCACTTTCTGTGGTTTGTGATCTTGCCATTATTGTTGGGGGCTGGGTGCACGTTGTAGTACTGGTTAATCCTGTTTTAACAAATTCAGGTCATTTCATAAAACACCTTGTCTTTAGAGCAGCTTCTAGTGCCAGATTCAGATGGAAGCCATGAAAAAATGAATGCCAGTTATGGAAAGCTACAGACTTAAAAGACAACTTAGAAAGGACAGAGCTGTGATCAGTACTGTATCATTTATAGCACTTTTATGTAAGCGTGCCAACTTCCTTGATTTATGTGTGTGTATATTTGGGCTTATTTTCTTCCTCTTATGCCAGAAATTGATTCTGTTTCGTCATGCCTCTGAGCCTATTTAAAGACTGCATAATATTCCATCACCTGCCTGAGTTACAGTGAACACACTGGAACAAATGGCCAAATGCTTTATCTCCAGAGGACAAGGGCATTTGTGCCTGCCTGTGGAGGTGAGGACAGCTGGTTTTGCTACTGGATAGATCATGGACTCCTCTGTTCTGGGGATCAGAAAAGGTGCTGGTGCTTGTGTGGCTTTCCCAAGATGTGTCCTCCCTCATTCTGCACTTGAAAATTTTCTGTGGATGTGACTGTTCGGGGTGTTTGGGACTGTGTCAGCCTAATAGGAGTAAGGGGTGTTACAGAAGTATGCAGGGTTGTTTTGATGCATCTCCAAAGTGTCAAATTTATATCCTGGCTTCTAAAAACTCTGCACACACAAACACTGTGTCTGGGCCTTGTCAAACATGGTGTTACTCTGCTGCTCAGCATATTCCAGCCTGGACAGTCATGGACAGACGCATGGTGAGACACCTTGAGAAGCACTTACAAAAGGATCACATCAGTATTTACTGAGTGGTAGCCTTACAGAGAGGCATAGAAATCCTACATGTTCTCTGCCTCCTTAGGTTATTTACCATGACTGAACCCATTGAGCACTAATATGATTATTGTCCAGCCACTTTAGGGAGAAGAAGGTCTGGTAATTTAAGGAGATGAAGAGGAGTGTGTGGAAAAAGCACTTAGAGATTTCACCCCCGGGGCATGAAAGCACTGTCTCAGAAGTAACTTGTGATAGAATATGAAGAGCACCATCTACTGATGCAGAAGAAAATGAACTATTTGTATACAAAACCTTTCTTTTCCATCAGATTGTTGGTTGTTTTCTCAATGCAGGCTTTAATCTGGATTTTGTTTGTTTGTAGGAAAATATTTTAACTATTAGCTCCCCTTGCTAATGGTGATGATAAAGAAGATGTTGTGTTTGTACGTGGTCTGTTCTGTCCCTCAGCAATCCCAGCAAAGAAGGGGCCTAGATAGCACCCTTGATATGTATTGACAAGTATATCAGCTGCCTTCCAAATCCTTATTGTCGCAGTAGATGCTTCAGTATCAGCTTAGAAAAGCATGTTGAGCTTCCACAGACTGTCATGGTCTTTTTTCAGTGCCAGCTCTCCTCAGATTTCTTCCTGAAAGGTGAATGGTTTGTGACAAACCTACCAGACACCTTTATGTGCTCCATATTTGGAACACTCCACAAACTTGATCAGGGACTTCATGCTGTAGTAGTTGGCTGTTCATGGGAGTGGGTCATGAGGGTCCTTTTACTGTAAGTTCCGAGGAAGGCCATGCTATGTTAACCTTAGAAATTTGGAATCATCTTAAAATGAAAGTGTACTTTTTGCCCCTCTGGATCTCAGTGAGCCTGAACTGCCCTCCTCTGCTATGGAGGACTATCTTCATACTTCAGTCTTGTGCCCTCATCACTGACTGGTGCCACATCATCAGAGCCTTGTTCAGTGTCAGATTAGGCATGAAGCTGCCTCTTTCGGAATCCCTGAATTGGCTAATTTAAGATTGCCTTAAGTGAGCTTCTACAGGAATGATTAGACCTGCACAGATATCTATGTCTCATAATATGAGACATCTATATCATCTATCTCATACTATGAGACACAGATATCTATGTCTCTTTTTATCCTATTACTGCCTCATGATGTATGAAGAAGGAGCATGGCCTTGCTTTCTATTTTGCAGAAGCATAAGGCTGGCTTTTTTGTTGTACACCAGCACCACTTAGTGCTGAGATGTTCCAGAGGTCATTAATGGAAAAACAAGTGTACATATGATGGCATTTAATTTCAAAGTGAAGCCCAGGTTTGTGAAAATAAAAACTTAAAACTTACAGCACCTTTTCCTACTGTAGCAGTACACCTCTCAATTACACAGCTTATCCACCTTGCCAGCCATCAGCCAGTCAATTCCAGAACTATAGATCCAGCAACTGTTGCAGCTACAAATTTAAAGATTCTGTGTGTTTTGCATCTTTAAGTTTCTGTAAACTCTAATAGATATGAACAGATTGAAAGAAGTCAGAACATTAACAAGGTAGAAAGAATCTTAGACTCGTTATCCTGTTGGGGAAAAACCCAAAACTGATCTTCTGGATAATGAAGTGCTACCGGATGGGGGTTGGGTTTTGTTGGGTTTTCCCTCCATTATTCAACTGATTTGGTAGAGGAATTTTCTTCTTATAGCCCTTGTTTCAATTCAGTTTAGTGCAGAGTTCAGTTTAGTGCAGAAAATTACAGTGAGGGAGGGGAAAGGGTCTGTTTTCCCATGTTTGTCCATCATCTGTGGACTGTAGGGGAAAAAAACATATCTGGAACCATAGTAGCATCTCATTTCCTGAGAGGGGGAAAGGGATGAGTAAAATGTCCAATTCAACTCTTCTGAACATATTTTTCCTGATGACAGAGGAATGTAAGACAAATGAAACTACTGCTGCCTTACCTTACTCTAATGCAGCAACAAACATAAGTAAAAAGAAATATGTAAGATTTTATGCATCATAAGCTTATACCAAATCATATTTCTGGCACATTACATATTTATATGTGGCAATTTTAATTCAGGCTCAAGATGTTTCATAGCTAACTATGTTTTTCTTTCATTTGGTGGTCACTTTCTGAACAAGTGAAGACCAGTTAATACTTGTTTGCAAACAGCGTGTCTAAAGCAAGACTGAGAGTGAGCACAGGCCACCTGAGCTTGCCTACAAAATAGTAGGCAGTAGAAACTGCTGTTTGTGGAACACACGATTCTAAATATTTGGACAATATCCAGATGTTTTGATTGCAGTTTTATGAGCGCAAATAATTTCCATTGACCTCTCCAAAACCCTCCTTGGCCTGGTACTCATGTGTAGTAGAAAATTACATATGTGACATCTCCAGAAAGACATCTTTGGGATGAGGGCATGGTGGAAATGGAGACTCCTCTTCTTTAATGTGCCCAGCAGTCAGGGATCAGTGAGGGACTAGGGTTCAGGGACTAGGGACTATGTTCAGCTAGTATGAAATGGATCAAGCTGATGAAAGCACTGCCTCTTTTTATTTCAGTGTGAAGGTAAAAAATGTTCAAAAATACTTAATAACTTATTATGGAACAGCCCTTTTGCTTATATAATTTTCTATTTACACCTGGTTTTGATTATCATCATACTCTGTTTTTAACACAAGAGTGGGGAAGTGTGGAGATACAGCTGTGTAAAGTTTATAAGTTTGTCATAGTGATGCTTTATGTATTGTCTTGGTTTTGATGTTGCCTGTTTGTTGAGTAGACATTCTAATACTTTGATGGATACTTTCCCTTGTATCTAAGGTCAGAAAAGCCATCTAGATAAAACGGACACTGTCTCAAAGAATTCCAGGTTGCTATCACCCACGAAGTTTGTAGAAGACTGATGCTTTAGTTGAGTCCCTGCACTGCCTGTGCAGGCACAAAGGTGGGAGGGGGAACAGTGGGGTCCCGGACAAGTGACACAGAGATGAAATCTCTGCATCTGATGTCAATAGCTGACCATTAGCAGCATGGGGGAGGCAGGTCCCTGGTGCCTATCCATGTTTTTCATGAACACTGGTACCTTATTTAACCTGTAAAATCCACTGAGCATTTAACTAGTGCCAGCTCCCTTTGTGCCACAGTGGGGACACTGCCTTGATCTCTGCCTTGTGTGTCACCTGGAGGTACAGTTTGACCTTCCCACAGGGTCCTGAACTCCAACATCCCCAGTCAGAGCCCATGTCCATGGCAGGCTGGCAGCACAGGTGCTGCAGGCACGCAATGGGGCTCCCCCTGAGATGAGACATTGGTGCGCTGCAGCCAGTTTTGTGAGTCCTTCACAACCTTTGCTGGAGTGCAGAGACAGCAATAGCTCATTTTCTGGCTGGCAGAGCCAGAGCAGAGTCATGTCTAGTACTAATGACATTTGTAGATGTGTGTACCTATAATAATACCATTGTTTTGTGGTGTCAAATTTTGTATTGGCCAAATTTATATTTACCCAATGACTATACAAAAGGCAATATGCAACTTTTTCTGTTTAAGTAACTTGCTTAGGAAGCTCCCATTTGGAGCTGGTAACATTTACTGCATGAGTTTTCCATGAAAAAGTCACTTTAAGTAAAATCTAAAATTTTTGTGAAGAAGATTTTTTCATGTTTCATTTTGCAAAAGCTAGAGCAAGTATTTCTTGAATACTTTCTTGACTCCCCTGTTTCAGAAGCATGTCACCATATATTTCTTCCCTTAAGAGTTGTAGAAAAATACTACTTACTCTTCAGAATCTCACTTTAAATGGTTGACTTTTTGTCCCCTTTGAGATCAAAGATTTTTGGAAACTTGGACTTCTCCGAAGGACAAAGTGTATTGTAATTATGACTAGTCAGACTAATGTGCCTCTACAGTGTAATATATTCTTCTGAGTTTATTATCAAAACAACTTTTGTTACTTGGAGTGAATCTACAGAGGACAATGAGAACAGTACATGGAACAAGGACTGAAGAGACAGGAGGCTATGAAACAAAAAATAATATACAGCTGTAAGGGAATATAGAGAGAATAGAAGACCCAAAAAAAGAGAAGACTCAAAAGCAAAGGGCAAGAAGGGTTTGTATCACTTGAAATGAGATGGGAAGAGATGTAGGGAAAGAGAAATGGAGTGAATTCATAAGGAAAGAAAGGTGAGCAGAGAAAGAAAAGGGAAATCTTCTCTTTGTCCTTTATGCAGGTTCAAGCCGTATCTCCAGGGTCTGGAACATTTCCATCCCTACCAGCAAGCACGTAGTATGTATGGTAGCTGGTTAGCACCTGTTGAGATGTTAAGTGACTTGCGGAGGACTTCAGTCAACTGGAATCTGTTGCCTCCTCACTGTTCACCTGCTGCCCACCTCTGTATGGTAATATGTATTTCTCAAAAAGCCCAAGACAACCTTAATGGGAAATGCTTTTGCGGGGGCATTAAGTAATGTGCATAGTGGTCAGTTTCCAGAGAAAGTCTCTGGGACTCTCAGTGGACAAGAACAGTGTTTCAGAAATCTGTTGTAAAACTTTTCTCCTTTTTACTGGAACAAACAATAGGGTTTCCTTTCTTATCTCCCCTTCCCTCCCTTGCAAGGCTTGTGGCCAGGGGAGGGGCTTTCTCCTTTTCACCTGACAAACAATAGAGGATTCTTTGTCTTATCTTCCCTTCCCAGCAAGCCATGTGATGAGGGGAGGGGGCCTGGGCGGGCTGAGTGACGGCCAATGGCATGTGAAGACATGCCCACAAGGCATGTGACATGGGAGGGGTCTGAGGCCCTATAAATACAGCTGCCAGGCTTCACAGAAGAGGGTTCATGGATCTTCTCGACTGAGAAAGCTCTGATATCTACTGCTGCTATTTTGCCCAGGACCATGTGGACCTTGACTCTTCATCTCAGTACAGCCTTTCCCCTGCTGACTGCTGGATCTCCCTGCAGCCTCTTGGACATTTCAGAAAGTCTTGCTGGTTGTTACCCTACCGGTTTGCCTACCCTGAACCCTATTTCCCTGCTCCTGGAGTCCCTCAAATTTAGCCTCCCCCTCATGTTTGTTTTTTTCCCAGCTGTCTACAGTCATCACTGTTCCATTGTTGTTGATATTGTTACTGTTGGTGGTCAAACATATATATATATTTGTTATATTTTTTTTCTTTCTCCCAGTAAAGTTCTTATTTCTCTATATATATTATTCAAGCATTTCTAAATTCAGTTCATACTCCATTTTAATTGACACCAGGACTATGATATACAACCCTTGCTAGCAGTACTGCTGCAGAGTGAATAATTTCATGTCGGTTGCCTGACTGGCTGATAAGCCCATTTGAACCTTTACAATTCACAGAATCACAATTCAAGCCAATACAATTCACCATACCCTCTCCAAATCTTAATTCAGCCCCCTACTTTTATTCCCTATTTCAGCTCTGTAAGAAATAAGTGAGGCTAAAGCCTGTTTTTTCAGTTCCCTGCACAAATTAACCATACTGTGCAGTCTTCTTGTAGCTAAGCCATTCTTTTGATAGCAAAAGCAGTGTGTGGCTGGAGATGTGATGTCCTGGAAAATGAATTTCCTTCTGAGGGTCTTGGCAGCGTGGTTCTTATGAGTACAGGCCCCACATTAATACCTCTCATTCATACAGTGTCTTCCACCTTAGTCTGTCTCCTTTTAATTCCTAAGAATAATTTAAGTCAGGGAAGACAGTGAGAAATCAGCTTCCATCTGAGGGTCAGGAAGAGAGTGACTAGAAGAGCTCCAAGTAAAGCCAGATCAAACTCGTTGACCAGGACCTGCATAAAAGGGAGTTGCTTGTTGGGTTCATGAAGTAACTTCTGGAGGAAATAGCAATACTCATACAGAGAAGCGTTACCATGGCAATTATAGGCTAAAAGAAGGGCCTAATTCAAAAGACCTGTACCACTGTAATTCTTAGAACATGTGAATCCTGCTTCGTCATTCACCTACACTTTCATTTTGCCCAGAGGGATTGAGCGGGGCAAATGGATATCCCTTTCAGTGAGCTATTTTGACTCCAGGAAAGGTGAGATGGGATCCTTTGAAATACTGTATGTTAGGGCAGGCAGTATAATTTAATTTCAAGTCAACCATTATGATATCTCATCATTTGAGCAGTGTTGACAATCCAGGACCTAACTATTCCTACAGCAGTTTTGAGTATTCTTGTAGCTACTGTTACAGCCCAGCTCTTCCTGGTACTAGCATTTGCTTTGTTACTGTGCTACTGTAAGAGGGAGTACGAAGAGCAAACTTGCTTTTGCCATCAAGTGATCTTGAAACACACTAACATTTGGAGAATGCTTGGGTTTACTTCTAGAGTTTGCCTGAAGCCTACAGATATATGCAAAAGGAGTGAGTGAGGGATGCATGCAAGTCCCATGGATATTACAAAACTAGGTAAATTCTGGGTGTTGTGCAAATCAGTAACTCAAGCAGTGAAAAAGTTTGGAAGTTCTCCGACTGAAGGACACAGCTGGTTTACGTAATCTATTCCTTTTCTGTTTTGCAAGAAATAGCTGTCTTGTAACTGGGAATTTAAGTAGGTAACACAACATATTTCCCCCTGTGTCTTCTCACTGCTGTGACAAGTGCCCACTGGATCAGCTGCACGGTCAGTGCAGCACACAGATAATATTTGCTTAGGTGTTCAGCCTGGGATTTCATTATTTTGATTGAAAAAAAAAGAACTATTTGTGGCTTGTTAAGATAATCAGCATTAAAGCACTTAAAGGGAAAGGGAACATTTTCTTATTCAGGCCAAAGAAGAAAAACCACCCTGAAATCTGCAAAATATTCTAAGGTCTTCAACATTTGAAATAATATTAGTCTCTTTACATCCTAAGACTTGGGAGTTGCTCTTATTGCAGGAAACTGAAGTACCCTGTTGGCCCTGAGACTGCCTTGCAAGTTGTTACACAAAACTAAATTTTATGGGTCTCAAATGCATGATATCTGTAAGTTTCCTGACAATGAACATGAAGAACAGAAGGAGAACATCACTATTCTTTTAGTTCAAGGTCATTCATCTTTCACTCTTGGTACTCAATCTTCTAATGTTCATATCCATATTTAACAATGAATCTTTTTGTGGCTGTAAATATGATCCAGGACATGTTCCTCTTTGAAGCTGGAAAGAACATGAAGGAAACGTAGTAATTTAATGCGTTAATTTATAGTTGCAGTGGTAAAGTATATAACAAAAGACTCCAATTTTCTTCTAATTAAGTTACTACATGTGTGCTTTAGGCAAGGATGTTAAAGTTCCTGGGATGTCAGAAAGACTAGCAGTGTTTCAAAAACTGAATGTATACATAAGTAACTATCAGTATTACGTTGCTTGCCAAATATTACTGCAGAAACATGAAAATAGGAGAAAACAACAAACTTTTTACATATTCTAAGTATTGCACAGTCTACCCATGTGACTATTTTGTACTTAGTGTTCTGGACTAATATATATCTGCATATATATTGACATGTATATTTGTGTGTATACATGCATATGCATGTGCACGTGTGTGCATTGCTTCATACTCCAGTTCTCACTGTCAGGCTCCCAGAGTAGCTCAGCATTTTACATGCATAATTACTGTAATATTTATGTAAAATCTTGTTTCTGTTACAATTTATTGCTTTTTCTGCCCAGTAAGCTCCTTTCTTTGAAGGCAGAAAGGATTATGGAGGAGGGACTATATTTATCTCTGATTGCAAAGTGTCAGACACATAGTAGGTAGAACTAAAAACAAGCTGATAACAGGTAAGTCTTTTGTCTTCTGATCCTAACTAAAAGTTTGGGGCTCAGGCAGATCATAGAAATATCTATTAGGCTATTTTCAAGTGATTTTCTTCAGGAAAAGCATTAAGCTGAAGTATCTTCTACTTACCTTTGTCTTCTTCAGCAGCACAACTACCTGGCCTAAAAAAATAAATGGTACCTTTTATTCCTCTCATGCTTAAGTGTTTCAAAAGGTCAAATATACTCATCACCAAACCTGTGCACCTAGGTTGATGTTCCTTCTCCAGCATTTAGAAGGCAAATGCTGTGAAATAGTCTAGCATTAGAAAGTACTAATTAGCTCAACATGAAACATTAAAATGAAGAAAGTGTAGGTAAGTTATCTCCATCAACCTATTAGATTTTTCCTAATAACTTTCTCATTGATTTAGAAATACATCTTCTAGTCTCTCATGGCTATTGAATGAGTCCTACAATAGTTAAGTACTGTGAAAAGACTGAATGCTTTGCAGATCTCTAAATGGCCACTTGAAGTTATTTAAATCTTATACCTGCTTTTCTTAGATAATATCTTTTGACAATAAATCTACTTTAAGCATTTTAAAAGCCCATCTTTTTTTTCGTTTTGAATATAAAAGCAGATCAAAATATAATATTAATGGGAACACAGTAAAAGCTTAAATTATGGAAAGTTCCTGTCTCCCATTAATAAACCAAAGATTCCAAAGGGCTTGGAGGGAAGCAAGCTGAGTTCTGTAGCTGCCAGTAAGACCCTCAGTGCTTCAGTGATTGGAAGGAAAGTGGTTCAGAATTATTCTATTTAGTGTCACGCCAAAAGGGAATTTGTTCCCTAGTTTTCACCTTTAACAGTCAATAGAAAACGTTCCCATTTGGATACTTTAGGATTTGAGATGGACTCAGAACTTTTCGATCATTTTCCTAAAGCTGTTTTAAGATACTGTTTCCCGTTTTAGTGGAACATCAGAATAACAGGATTAACAAGAGAAAGTTGAGTCATAGAGAAACTTGACACAATGTATCATCCAGCAGTTTACATTTTTGTGGTTTATAGTAATAAACTGACTGAATTTTCTTCCAGGTTCCCTGTTTTCCAGATTAGAGTAACACTACAGAACAGTTTTGTTACGCTGGACTTTCAAGACTGAAGTATAATTATGTAGGAGAGCTCCTTTGCATTTAGGTAACAAGGGCAGCAAGTGAGAGCACAGCATGATGTCCTGCACTAACATTGCTGGGCTGTCTCTTTGTTCGAATTATCAGGATTTTGGCAAAGCAACAGGACAGGAAATGTGACTAATTCAGAAGAAAGGAAGGCATCAGTACTGAGAACTGTAACAACACAGTCTGAGCCAATTCATCAGATCTAGCATTGCTGGCAACTGGTCACTTCCATATACGTACAATTACCCTTAATTTACACCTGAGAGATACAGGTAAGAGACATTTAAAAAGATATTTCGGATTAAAATAATAATAAAGCAGCTGCTACTTAGTAATACTTGATTGGAATGGGCTGCCCAGGGAGGAGGGGGAGTCGCCATCCCTGGAAGTGTTTAAGAGAAGACTGGACGAGGAGCTTAGTGACATGGTCTAGCTGGGGGGTGTAGGGCTGGATGACCCTGGGCCCCTTCCGGCTCGGAGTGGCCTGCTAGACTGTGAGGCATCTAGGTTGGTATTACGCTCTGGGATGTGCTCTTGGTCGCTGTACGGGTATTAAATGGTGAGTTGGACTAGATGATCCTTGTGGGTCCCTTCCAACTCATAATTTTCTGTGATTCTGTGATTCTGTGATTTGTTTTCTTCAGCTTAACAAAGTGCCTTCCAGCTCAACTCAGGTCTACCAGAATGGTTCAGAAATACAGTGATCCTCCGCATAGTCGCGATCCATAATTTGCGGGATCCCCATNTAGCAAACATGGACATTCCCCAAGCCAGTCCCGATGGAGGCTCGGTAACTGCAGTCGCCACACCCCTCCTCCTCTGTGCCCGCAATCAGGCAGGTCCCGTGGCCGGGATCTGACGGAACCCCAGGGGCCACAGTCGGCGCTCACCCGCCCGCCCCACTCGCCCTGCTGCCAAANAGCGGCGTGGCAGGATACGTTTAGTGTAAATGTGTTTTTCTGCACGGCTGGATTTGTCCTCCCCTGGGCTATAAGACGGGGTGATGAGGCTGCCATTGTCTGTGTCTCTGTGTGAAAGCGGGGGGGCACCTTCCCCCCCCACACCCCTGCGGTGCCCTTTTTGTGCCCACAGTCTGGGGCCGGGTGCCACGGGCTGGGCGCTGCTGCCACAGGGGGGCCAGGGCCGGCCGCCGCCGGCTGGCCACNGGCTGTACTTTGTTAAGACTCTGCCTTATCTCAACCTTTAGTTATGCCAAAGCAAGGAATGTGCATTTTGTCATGACTCACAGCAGATGTTGCAGGTGCTGTATCTCAGAATTTGTGTGATTTTACACTGATTATGACACTGCAAAAGGAATTGCTCAGGAAATCAAGCTACATATGTCCATATGCAAAAAGCCATTGCTCAGATTTAATTGGGTAGGATCGCAAGTGAAAAATGGCCTTCATTAGCATAATGTTATTTTCAGGATGCTGTTAGGGATTAGGAGTTTCTCCAGAGAACATGCAGATCACATTCATCCACAGAAAGCAACAACAATTCTCACTTCAAGAAAAACTTCCAATTTACACAACTAGCCTTGAGTCATGTAGCAGGTTTTATAAATGACTTTGTCAATCTAAAAGATGCTTGCTATTCAAATTATGAAGCCCCTGTGAGTACAGGCCCATTACTCTGAATAGAGAGGCCATGAAAACATCAGTAACTCTGACATAAAACTGATGTATTGTGTAATAATGTTTCACGTAGAACCTGGAGCTTCATTTATCAGCAATGTCTGTAGCTGGGTTTTTGTACAGGTTATAAATGAAACCCTGAATGTTCTGGTCACAACACAGATATTAATAAAATAGCATAATAGAAAGCTGAGTGAGATGGATTCAGCATGAAACAACTCTTTCAAGCCAAATGTTCATGAAGATTAGTGGAGGAGGATGGGTGGGAATCCCCAGAATTATGCTGAGCGTCTTCCTACCAATAGAAAATTGATCTACTGTGGAAGAAGTAAGATAAGTAAGAAACAGGTAAATGGCAGGTTTTTTACTTAATTGTCAGCTTGCATAATTCCGCTCATTCTAGAAGCTTTGGCATGTCAGTAGTTGCTGGTTTGCACTATTAACTTCCCCTACATGTAGATCAAAATTATTACAGGAAAAGCTAGGAGGTAAAATCCAGCAGAATGCTGATTTGGAGTAAAAGGTGAAATGGTGGAGAACAGGATAGGAAAAAAGGGTGAAGAACAGGCTGGGAAAGAAAGGATGAAAGAGAAAGGATTCAAAAAATCTAAGGATAAATTTAAAGCTAAAATGCAAAACAACTCTATAACTGAAAGATTTTTTTCTCTCTTACAGTAAATGTGTATTACAAAAATTCATTGATTTAGAGAGTAAAGAGTTAAACTTTCTTGACCACAGCCTGGATCTGGAACTTCTCTAACCAAACCCTCGTTATTTAGTTTCATTTCTTTAAGATTTCTTGGCATGTGTCTGCAGTGTAGGAATAATGCTGCTTCCTGGTAGCACTGACTTGTGTCATGTGTGAGCAGTGAAGTGTGACGATGACAGACTCATGCACAGGCGGCCAAGCCTGTTTAAGTTGCTAGCCAGGGTGAAAGCCAGCTGCAACCTGGTCACTTTTCTCAGTGAATGTACTCTGTTTTGTATCTGAAAGCAGCTGAGATACAATTAAAATAAGCAGTGTCTCCTATGAAATGTACCTGTCCTTACCTTTATGTCTCTTTAAATATTTCACTCCCCGATCCTTCTTCTTCTCCAAATATTCTGCTCAGGTAAGGTAAGGGATGAAGGTTTTCAGAGGTATCCATTACAGCAATATGTCCTTACCTAGAGGAATATCTTGTATCTGTCATTGTTCAGAGTGCATTCAGACATTCATTGCATTCAGCAAGGCTGTAACAGGGTTGTTAGGTAATACAGTGATCCCCCATTACTCGCAGGCTGTTGGGTCTGGTCCTCCTCATGCGAGTCGTGGAATTCACAAAGATAGCGAACCCAATACATAGTCAGGTACGTATGTAGCCACACCCCCTCCCCTAATACGGTCTGGAGGACGGTCCTGAGAATGGGGCTTGTTTCAGATGTCTGGCTGTGCTGCACCGGGGTGGGGCGCGAGCGCCGGGGCAGAGGGTGAGAGGGGGGGGGCAGCTCCACGCGCACAGAGGGGGCCAGTGCCGCGCAGACTGGGGTCGTGGTAGGTTCTGCACATGTGCCAGGTCCCACAGCTCGCTGGAAAATCAACAGCAAGTATGCGGATCCCCCAAATTACGGATCGCGACCATGCGGAGGATCGCTGTATATCTTAATTTCCATAGCAGGGTTTGTAAAGGGATCTTTGGGCTCCTGTGCTGGCATGCTTCTCATTAACTACAGGGCAGAGACGTTTATTAATATCTCATTCTTCAACTTATTAGAAATTATGTATTCTCAGAAAAAGGGAAATAAATACATAAACTGCAGAATTCTGCAAATGTATCAAGTTCCTTTTGAATTACTCCTGAGACGCAATGATAAGTCCTGCCTGATGTTTTTTGCTACTATCTTTCTAAGGAGAAAACTACTTTTATTTTTAACAAGATTGTAGAAGAGCATGCAGTTTCATTATTTCTCACATTGAAATCTCAGATTATAGTTAATCCTGTGCTTTTCAGATTTACACTTTTGATTCTCATGGGACTACAGATCTGTTCATGAAAGCTTTTCTCTCCTGCCTCTCATCTTGATCCCATGTGCTATATTTCAAGGTGACACAGTGGTCTTCAAACATCAGAGGAGGTGGGGAAGAAACCATTTCATTATAAATTCATGAAAAATTAAGACTTTAAATGTTAACAAAAAAAACATTTAATCTCCCAAAGTATTACAGGGCCAGTGCGCCCCCACCTTCTCCATCCCCCTAATCCTATTAGATACCACCAGAAATAAGCAGCTAGCAAAATAAGAAATGCCAAATAAATGCTTTTGAACTGCTTGAAAGTATGAAAAAAAAACTGAGATGGATGTAAAGCCCTGGGAGCATGACAAGAATCTGGGAGTATTCAAGCTCTAGTCGTATTCATAAGGGCTGTCACTCAAATGTGTCCAGTTTAGCCTTCAGAAGGTATTAAATCCACTAGAGACTTTTTTATCTGGGTATCACCTTGCATGAAAGTTTTCATGAATTGCTGCTTTCTTTCATTATTATGATGATATTTCTTTCTCAGCTAAATGAAGAGAAGTATTTATGTGGACTCTGCAAATTGAAGATTTTTTTCAAGGAATATGATCATGTGAGTGACTATATCTGTTTTTCAGTGCATCCTGTAATTCAATAGGTAAGAATGAGAAGGTGGGGATGTGCTGCTATTATCTGGTGCCCCTGTTTCTTCAACACTCTTTGCAGCAAAATGGTCTGGTGAGTGTCCTGGTAATTGTTGGTGTTTTGTTGCTTTTCTTTTTTTAATCTGATACCTCTCCACTCATGAAGTTCAAAGTATTTGATCCTTGTGGGTCCCTTCCAACTCAGTATATTGTGTGATTTGCTTAACTGCCATTTCTGCCTTTCAGTCCCCAGTGGAAACTGTGCTAGAGAGGAATGAATTACATGCTTCAAAAATTTCGTAGTACGATCTCCTTTTTTTAAGGTGAATTAAGACATTGGATGAGGTGTTTTCATTTTTTCCACTCCTCTTTCCCCTTTACATAAGGAGAAAATCCAATGTAAACAGATTCTTGTTGCCAGTAAAATATCACTCTGTTACTTAGGATGTACATGACTTTAAAGCAAAACAATTACCCATGACAAACTACCGTGGCTGTGACCATGACAGATGCACAGGTTGCCACAATTGTAACGCAGATGACAAACTTCGCATCTGATGTCTCAGACGAGGCTTGTGCTAATAATGTCTTTTACTCCTCAACAGAAAGTAGCACAACATTAAAACTGGGTTTCTCTGCAGGTAACATTTTGCATGCTTTCTTAAAGTCTGGTCAAAGTCAGCTTCTAGCTACAAACAGACCCCAAATTCAGGAACTGGGGACAAATGGTGAAAAGGTTTAATTGTGACAAATGAGATTCACAGATTGGAAAAGATGTGAAAATGCACACCTGTGATAGGAATATTTTTAAAACATGCATGTCTCAAGTAGCATTCTTTTTTTTTTCTTAGAAGTACACGCCATTTTTTAGAAGTTCTTTTTGCTTCAGGGCTCCTTAAAGATGGCATGTGTCGAGAGCCCTATCTCTTGGCTGGAGATTCTTCACTTTCAACAAGACTGACACTCAGAAGGTTGCATTCAAACTTGTTTTTCCCATCATCTTCAGAGGTGGTGTCTTTAGTTTTAGCCTGTGAGTGTTCAGAATACAAGTTTGGTTTCTTCTGGGTGTTGTTTGGGAGCTGCATGTTCTAGTAGCCTTCATGCTCAGCATCAGACAGAGCCTTGAAATCAAATATACAAGAAAATAGTGCTGATGTACCATGTTTAATATAGGCTGTGCTGGGAAATTAGCCTTAAAAAATTTGTGTTTGTTGTTCTGCTCCTTTTCTAGCTCTTCAGTGAATGTTTCAAAATTAGTTCTAGGTTTTCATTATAGGTTATAGAATCCTTCATATTGTGGTGTAATCATTTACTATCTTTACAGTACTTAAGAATAGCCTCTATTATAAGCCTAAAACAGCTGTTAGGATTGCAGAAGCAGCACTGTTGATACTGTATTGCACTTGTCTTCTATACAGCCCTGGAGTGCGGAGATGCTAAATACTTGCCCAACTGTTGACCTACAACTACTAGTCTAAAATCCTTTTTTTTTTGTGGAGGTCGGTGAGAGAATCCTGTTCATTTTGTAATTCACACAAATTATTATGTAAAAAGAGTTTCTGAGGGGAACCTGTATAAACTAAGACTGTCACATCTAATAATGATCTTAAATTAGCTTCGATTAAGCCCCAGAGCTGAATACCCAAAGTCTTTTTCTACACATCATCCACAGAACAATGGTTGTGTAATCGGCCTTTTTATAGAGCCAAGTGCAGTAATACTCATTGACATTTAGAGCACTTCCACTAGCTCTGACCATTGTGGGGAAAGCATCAGGTGCCTGCTTTGTGCTCTCACCTCAGAGGGATGGTGTGCATGTGCACAATACACTGAAATAGTAATGAGACTATGAATCACTGCTTAATTTTTATTAATGTCAAAGAACTAGAGAAATGTAACTCCAAGTCAGGAATCTTTGTGGGAAAGTCCTTTGAATGGCTCTTGGTTTCTTTAGAGGGGAACAGCATTTACCAGGCTATTTGAGAGTTTTGATATGTCAAAGTGAATTATTTCAAAGTAGGTAAATGGTGTGCTTCATTTAATGTGAAGCTGCAAAGTATACTTCTAGGTATTAAGAAGCACTTGTCTACATGAACTGTGAAGTACTTTACAGCAGCAAAATATACCACAAAAAATCAGCACACCTTGTGTTCCTAAGGCTGTGGATAATATCTGAAAATATTCAGCCTGGATTCAGCTGTTCAAATGTTGTAGTCAGATCTAGTCTTATTAATATTGTTTCAAGAAAACTACATTTTTCTGCATGTATTTTAGCAAAAAATAGCTGAAGAGTTCTTCACCAAAACCTAAGAGCCTGCAGAAGTTCCTGAGAGGTGACTAATTCATGGATTCTGAGAGAACACTAGTTCACTAGCCAGTCACTAGTGGAGTCCCACAGGGATCAGTGTTAGGCCCGGCACTGTT
Organism: Pitta sordida; assembly: GCA_013390025.1. Lineage (NCBI taxonomy): Eukaryota > Metazoa > Chordata > Aves > Passeriformes > Pittidae > Pitta > Pitta sordida. The sequence goes on from WEKX01022520.1 coordinate 238,078, forward strand.
TAACATTTTTATTGATGATAAGGATGAGGGAATTGAGTCCATCATCAGCAAGTTTGCAGATGATACCAAGCTGGGGGCAAATGTTGAACTGCCAGAGAGTAGGAAGGCCCTTCAGAGGGACCTTGACAGGCTAGAGAAATGGGCAGACTC
>WEKX01022520.1:238318-259528 GCA_013390025.1 Pitta sordida
CTGATCCCTGGGTGGGCGTTTGCTTGGGAGTTGGACTAGATGTTCCTGTGGGTCCCTTCCAACTCAGAATAACCCGTGAGCCTGTGAACACATAACCAAGGAAAGGAATGAAAATAATTCTTTATGCAAGTTTATCTGTAACAATCACTGCAATGAGCAAAAGGTTATTTTTAGGTTAGGACCATGGAAAGCAGCTGGCTGTATGTGGAGTGAATCAAAAAGCATATATTAATATTTACCCAGAATAATCATCACATTCTTGTGCAACAGGCATTGAAGAACAAGCAGGTGAAGAAAAGATTGAGTTTGTCAGCTAATTTATGAGAAGTGAGGTTTTAAAGAAAACTTGCTTTTGTAGTCAAGATGGGTGTATTTTCGAAGAGGAAAAAATATTTATTTCCTCTTCCCTTTCTAATCATTACACTTGTCCAAAAATTGGGCATAACAATTAGCCTGAAAGCTTTATGGCATTACAAATGTAAACGTTCATCATATCATATTTAATTACAGATGTTTTACTTCCATTTTTAATTAGTCAGGTCTCCTATATTGCGCACCCGCGGTCTTAATTTGGACCTGCGTAGCCCAACTTCCATGTTGAATGGTGGCCGTGCCGCCGCCTGTTCCCCCCCCACCACTGCAGCTACTGTGGCACCCACCGCCGCCCCTGCTGCCGTCACCCGCACGCCTGCCACCGCCCGTGCTGCCCCCACTGCCACCCATGCCTGGGACACCGCCCCAGCCACTGCCACCGCCATTGCACGCACAGTTGTGAAACGGGTCTCCTACTTCGCTAAAAAATTATACCGCTAAGATCTGAAGCCGCAATATGAGGGGCACGAATTGCAAGAGGGCCGACTGTGTCTTTTTATTTGTAAGGTTGTGCAGAAACACATAAATGACTTTTCAATTAATTGGTTCTAATTTCCATGTTCCCATACTATGGATGTCTGCAAATTACTTCATGGATGAGTGAGGAAGAGTATTGCAGAAGGTTCTTCTTCCATTTCTTTCTCTGAAGAACAAACTAGTGAAACGGAGTCAAGCATTCAGCATAAGTTAAAAGATCACACACATGAAACTTGGACGGTAGTTTGTAATTTTAGCTGTGATGACAGAACTGAATTGATGCCCTAGAAAAAATACACTGGGTGAGTACTTGAAGCTTATAAAATTTGCCTCGCTGCCAAGAATGGCTTGGAGTACTGGGGATCCAGATCCAGCCCAAGAATCCTCTCTAGCTCCTGGATTCTCATGGTTAAATCAGAATGTGTTCTGTTCTCAGTATTAGGAAAAAACCCATCAAAATAAAGTGTGAATGGAATTTTTTAAATATTGGAGACAAAAACTCATGAAGTGCTCTCATTTGCTCCAGCTCTAAAATGGCTTCCCAGAAAAAGTATGGCTTGTCAGCAGCAAGGATACAGTATGTAGTTATGTATCTAGTAAAAGTAGCTCGTGATGCTACATTGCCTTTTGAACTGATAAATGTAATTTTTAATTACTGAAGTGCTATTTCTGACAGCAGCCCATACTTGATGTGCCAAGGGCTGATTAACATTTCCTGTGACCCATAAAACTGTTAGTTTTCTCTTATGTTGCAAACATCTTGGGCTAAAAAAAAAGCCACTATTTATTTTCCTAGCTAGTGAGAAAGAATCTGCATCCCACTGGTAATCTGTACACCATATACTTTGACTATTTCTGGTAGTTGCCTTCCTCCATCACAGTGCATTATTCCTGCACGGAATTACAATGCTCTCCTGAATTAGAGAAGAGCAAATAGCAGATGAGAAGGGGTAGCAGTTCAACAGTCTACCAAATATATATATGAAAATGATCAAAACTCTTAAAATTTATTAAGGTTCTTTAAAATAGCTGGAAGTTCACTAGGAAGAACCACAGGCAGTGACCTGATGAAAGCACTCTTATGCACAACTTCAGAGCTGGTGGCAGAGGTAGAGGACAGACCAAATACCAAGCTGATTAAATAGATTCCAAAGGCAACAGCAAGTCTAGTTTTGGCATGTGAAACTATGGAAGAGCTGCCAAATTTCAGATTTCTCCTACAAAACTGAATGTCTGTTCAGGAACTTGAACTTTTTGCATGAAACTGTGACAAATGCAGTTCCCTATCAAGAATTCTGGAATTTCATATGTACCTCATCCTCAGAATATATTATGTACCAATATTGTAGTTGTTTTTATGAAGAAATACCAGTCTTTTCTAGTATGTGTAAACTATTTTTCATTTTTTAAATCTCAGGTCTAGAAACAGTAAAAACAGACTCCTAGCAGTATAAAAAGACTTGAAGATTCCTGGAAGACATGCAGTCTCAGACTAAGATTCGGGTCATAAAAGGTGGTGTTGAAAACAAAGGGCTTTAAGAAATCAGGGCTAAGGCAGAGATTATTTCAAATTCAGATGAGATCACTTTGCTGTAATTTTGCATGCATATTAAGTATAAATACAATTTGAGGGGGAGGAGGAGGTAGGAGCATGTGAAACATATTCAGTTGAAGATTAATACACCTCACATTTCACTAAGTCAAGGAGATGAAGGAGCAAGCTGGTATGGATTTAGAGCATTGCCTGCCTACAGCAGACAGGCAAGCTGCTCAGGGGAAGCCTCGTGTGCTTCAGGCTTCACATATGGTACTTTAATATAAACTGCTATGAAAGTATGACTTAATGACTAGGAATGAAGCCTGTCCCTGAAATCTGAAAGTGATGGAGATGGTTCAGAGATATGCCAGGAGCTGCTGGTCAAATTGAGTAAAAAGGAGAGGTTGCAGTCCATGCACAAAGCAGGTTACCTCACAAGTACCACAGTTTTACATGTACCAAGCGATCTTTGATCTGTTTTCACTGCAGTATCCAGATGTTAAAGTGCATATCTAGATACAACATTTTTGTGATACAGAGAAGAGCCACCATCTGTTTTAGAGATAGAAACTGACATGCAGAACAGTTCTCTGCTCACTCCAGCACCAATAAACACTGAAGTTCAACCCTGCTATTCCTCACACCTCAAACAGGAGAATCTGAGTTTGTGAGAAGATGGGGGGATGATTTTAGATTTCAGATCTTAACAGGTTTAGTGAAATATTAGGGTATATTTTCAAAACTGCAATCTTGAATTAAAGTAATAACTGAATATAATTCCTGTGTCTAAACCTATACATGCTGCATGTGTGTTCTTCTACTGCAGACACCTGAGGACTTGATACAGTGGGTGTATCCTGGTAGCAGTTGTTTCCATGGAGCATGATAACTTCTACAAAATTTACTAAAGCCTGGCTAATCAAAAACAACAGATGCTTGTAAATATCATTGATATGACAGCATAGCAGCTGTCATATCAAATTTCCCACATAGAGGTGGGAAATTTGCAGCTGGAGGGACTGAAGGTGCCTTACACATTTGCAGGTCACTGCACTGCAGCTTTGGTGGTCTGGGTGATGCACACTCCACCTTGCCTGCCGCGTACACAGCGCTGGTCAGACCTCATCTTGAGTACTGTGTGCAGTTCTGGGCTCCCCAGTTCAAGAGGGATGTGGAGCTGCTTGAGAGGGTCCAGAGAAGGGCAACGAGGATGGTGAAGGGACTGGAGAGCAGGCCCTATGAGGAGCGACTACAGGAACTGGGATTGTTCAGCCTGGAGAAGAGGAGGCTCAGAGGTGACCTCATTGCTGTTTACAACTACCTGCGGGGAGGTTGCAGCCAGATGGGTGTAGACCTCTTCTTCCAGGCTGACGACACCAGAACGAGAGGGCACGGCCTCAAGCTACGCCAGGGGAGGTTCAATCTTAACGTTAGGAAGCAGTTTTTCACAGAGAGAGTAATTGCGTATTGGAATGGGCTGCCCAGGGAGGTGGTGGAGTCGCCATCCCTGGAGGTGTTTAAGAGAAGACTGGACGAGGAGCTTAGTGACATGGTCTAGCTGGGGGGTGTAGGGCTGGATGACACTGGGCCCCTTCCGGCTCGGAGTGGCCTGCTAGACTGTGAGGGATCTAGGTTGGTGTTATGCTCTGGGATGTGCTCTCGGTCTCTGTACGGGTGTTAGGTGGTGAGTTGGACTAGATGATCCTTGTGGGTCCCTTCCAACTCATAATATTCTGTGATTCTGTGATCTCACCTGCCATGTCGTGCTATCCTGCTGCTGGGCTAGAGAAATGTATCATGGATGCCTAAACCAGCAATGAAGAAACCTCAGTGAGAAGGCCAAACTGATGTAAATACTGCAAAGCGCTGCTCCACTGTGAGGAGAGCACTTCTCCTGCAGTCCGGGGTACTGTCATCTGTAAGGCACCTTTGGGAGCCACAGTCCTCTAAATGGGCTTTAAGGTAGAGCTGCAGTGTGGACTGCAGAGGTGTGGGGCAGGCGTCTCTGGCTTCCTAAAGAACAAAGATTTCTCCCAATTGGAGAGCCCTCTGGTTCTGTACATTACTCTTCATGACTTGGCTCCTTAGTTTATCTCCCTTGTTACATGATAAGGAAGAGTATGGCTGTACATGGTTTAGATCCCATCAGCAAGGTATTTGCTTAGTGTCACCTGATCTGTCACTTAAGTGTGACATTCACTCCTACACAGCAAAGCACAGCACATGGCAGTAGCTCTTGTATCAGTACTGCTATCAGCCCCCAAAGCTGAACACGAGACTCCTCTAGCATCTGGTTACTTGACTTGCTCTAACTAGTGTTACCATAGGACATCAGAAGAAAGCACCACTGACCCTATTTGAGCAACTCCTAAACAACCTATGCCAGTCTTGGTGAGTATATCGGACACAAAATTCAGTGGTCAGCACTGAAGGTATTTTATGTGCTGAGGCCTCTGCTGGACAATTCCACCAATATGGAGTAGTGAAGGGAAGTAAATACCTTCCTATTTACTTCTCCTCCTGAGAAAAACTCTCTCTCTAAACTATGTGGTATGAAATCCTCTTCTGCAGAGTAAATTTTTTTAGTTTCTGAGAAAGTTACCTCATATGAGTGGTTCAAGGTATCACCTTGTTGATTATCTTCTAGAAAAAGCAGAATTTTTAGGAAGTTCATTTCTTGGCTGAAAGAAATCATTCCTAGAACCAAGCAGGGTGCACCACATTACATCTCACTGCTTCATTAGATCGTAGCTCCTATCTCCCCCTACAAACCCCAAGATGCTTCAGACTATTTCACCAAATAGCTTTGGATTTTTCTTTTTTTTTTTTAGTTCTCACTAGCAAACTCATCTCATGTCCAGGAAAATATGGAAGAGAAAACTGGCAGCCAAGGCGACAAGTCCCTGCAAAACCAAGATAAATTAATTCACTGAAACCCTAATCATGTTTCAGTAACTGAACAGAAGAAGGTTTTGAGTCTTCCTGTGGTAAGTTAAGCTCATTTATCAGTTTGCCCTCTCTTGCCAAAATCCCTAGAGAGTAGAAATGCAAAGGCAAGAACAGGAGATGTTGCAAGGTTTTGATGTGGGGAAATGTTATATGTTCCCTTTGCTAAGGCCATCTTTTCCCAGCCAGTCTTGCAGAAAAACTAGAAGATCTTTAGAGACTTTTCTCCAATGTTTTGTTCTTTTCCACCTAGGAGTCATGATGGCCATCTCGCTTGGCAGAGGAACACATCTCTGTGCCAGCCTAATTTGTGTGAAGCCAGACATCCTTATTTAGAACACAATTTGGTCAAGCTACCTCTGGCTGAAAGGAAGTTCTGAAACATGGGTAGACTGGGCTATGCAAGGGTTTTGGAGTAGCTCTGTAAAAGCTCCAGGGATGAAGAGTTTTATTTGTGCCTCCTCTAACTCTGCCTCAACTCTTCCTAGCTCAGTCTCTTCCCACTCTTCCAACAGATTAATTTCTCTTCTGCAGTCCTCAAAAAGCCTAGAAAATGAAAGAAAAGGAAAGAGTGGTGTGTAAGCAGTAGGGGCCCTCAGAGCATGTAAGGGATGACAAAAATATTGGAAAATTGAGGAATAACTTGGACCAAACAAATCTCTCCTATTTACCAGAATAACTGCAGTATCTCTGAAGACTGCTGTTATCCTACAGCTGAATACAAAATTATATCCTGGCTTCCCCTGAGACATAGGAGAGTAGAGGCATTGCTTGTGCCAATAGAAATGGCTCTGCAATTAGTTGCACATGTGAAATCACTTCACATCAATGAGGTAGTGGTAACAATGCTTTTTCCCTTCCGAACTGAGCCATAAAAGGTACTTCAGATTAAGGCCCATCCTAGATTGTAGTCATGGGGATTGATTTGCTTTTTATTGAATTTCACAGATTCAGAGATAGGCTGTTTGTGGGGAATGGCTTGCAGAAAAGAGGGTATATGAGCCTGGCCACATCAAGACCTTGCTTTCAGCCTTATATTTTTCACATGACAAAAGCTTAAAATCCTTTTTTGTTTGAATCACTGATCATTTCTGTCATTGCTTAACCAAGTTCCTATCCACTATGGCATTCTTCATGGTTTTAAATCTGTGAGTACCAGAAGGAGAAAGAGTTTGGGGTTTTTGTAATCAATTGAAATTTATTCTCTCATAGAGATATAACCATATTAGACCTATAATAGATGCTCTTATGGCTATATTTGTATTATTAAGTAGAAGAAGTTCTCTGACTATTCTAGTTCCGTTGAGATCACCCAAAAAAAAGAACAAAACAAAAGTTCAAGTTGGAAAGAACATTATTCATCTGCATTTAAAAGTAATTTGCTGTCTAGGATTCTTGTTCTAAAATGTAAAATCCCCCTTTTTCTGTGCATGATCCCTAGTGTCACACATACAGTATATACTCAGAAATTTTAAATTGCTTACTTTCTTAAGCTGTTATACTTCGCAGCTTTACAACTCATAACATATAAATATCAGTGCAAGTATTAAGGGCAATAAAAATAAGCCCTATGTGAAATAATCTTGCAGGTTTTGTGCATTCTGGTCATGATTCTGCAAAGCACTTTGTAGCATACATTTTGTCTTATGAACGTGTATTGAACTCAGCAGGGATACTTGCACAGTTAAAGGTAAGGAAGCATTTGAGCNTTGACTTGCTCTAACTAGTGTTACCATAGGACATCAGAAGAAAGCACCACTGACCCTATTTGAGCAACTCCTAAACAACCTATGCCAGTCTTGGTGAGTATATCGGACACAAAATTCAGTGGTCAGCACTGAAGGTATTTTATGTGCTGAGGCCTCTGCTGGACAATTCCACCAATATGGAGTAGTGAAGGGAAGTAAATACCTTCCTATTTACTTCTCCTCCTGAGAAAAACTCTCTCTCTAAACTATGTGGTATGAAATCCTCTTCTGCAGAGTAAATTTTTTTAGTTACTGAGAAAGTTAACTCATATGAGTGGTTCAAGGTATGATCCTGTTGATTACCTTCTAGAAAAAGCAGGATTTTTAAGAAGTTCATTTCTTGGCTGAAAGAAAGCATTCCTAGAAACAAGCAGCGTGCACCATATTACATCTCACTGCTTCATTACATCGTAGCTCCTAACTCTCCCTACAAACCCCAAGATGCTTCAGACTATTTCACCAAATAGCTTTGGATTTTTCTTTTTTTTTTTAGTTCTCACTAGCAAACTCATCACATGTCCAGGAAAATATGGAAGAGAAAACTGGCAGCCAAGGCGACAAGTCCCTGCAAAACCAAGATAAATTAATTCACTGAAACCCTAATCATGTTTCAGTAACTGAACAGAAGAAGGTTTTGAGTCTTCCTGTGGTAAGTTAAGCTCATTTATCAGTTTGCCCTCTCTTGCCAAAATCCCTAGAGAGTAGAAATGCAAAGGTAAGAACAGGAGATGTTGCAAGGTTTTGATGTGGGGAAATGTTATATGTTCCCTTTGCTAAGGCCATCTTTTCCCAGCCAGTCTTGCAGAAAAACTAGAAGATCTTTAGAGACTTTTCTCCAATGTTTTGTTCTTTTCCACCTAGGAGTCATGATGGCCATCTCGCTTGGCAGAGGAACACATCTCTGTGCCAGCCTAATTTGTGTGAAGCCAGACATCCTTATTTAGAACACAATTTGGTNNTTTCACATGACAAAAGCTTAAAATCCTTTTTTGTTTGAATCACTGATCATTTCTGTCATTGCTTAACCAAGTTCCTATCCACTATGGCATTCTTCATGGTTTTAAATCTGTGAGTACCAGAAGGAGAAAGAGTTTGGGGTTTTTGTAATCAATTGAAATTTATTCTCTCATAGAGATATAACCATATTAGACCTATAATAGATGCTCTTATGGCTATATTTGTATTATTAAGTAGAAGAAGTTCTCTGACTATTCTAGTTCCGTTGAGATCACCCAAAAAAAAGAACAAAACAAAAGTTCAAGTTGGAAAGAACATTATTCATCTGCATTTAAAAGTAATTTGCTGTCTAGGATTCTTGTTCTAAAATGTAAAATCCCCCTTTTTCTGTGCATGATCCCTAGTGTCACACATACAGTATATACTCAGAAATTTTAAATTGCTTACTTTCTTAAGCTGTTATACTTCGCAGCTTTACAACTCATAACATATAAATATCAGTGCAAGTATTAAGGGCAATAAAAATAAGCCCTATGTGAAATAATCTTGCAGGTTTTGTGCATTCTGGTCATGATTCTGCAAAGCACTTTGTAGCATACATTTTGTCTTATGAACGTGTATTGAACTCAGCAGGGATACTTGCACAGTTAAAGGTAAGGAAGCATTTGAGCACTCTACTGGATTAGATTCAGAGCAATTGTCAGCTGTCAAGACCCTGTTTACTGCAAATAAGGTAGGAGAATTTACAAGAGAGAAACACTCATGTCTCACTGCAAAGCACTGCTTTAGCTACAGAAACCACCAAAGTAACTACCTACATATAATAACAGTCTTCTTCCCAGGATATGAACATGTATTTAACAGACAGGGGAGTGTTTGTGTACAGAACAGTGCAGTGCAACTAATTGCTTAAATTCTTAGTTTTGAATGTTGCTATGATAAAGATTAATTTCAGAGGAAATATTTCTGCAGACTGAAATCCACCCAGAGTTAAGAACAGAGAGAATTATTCTAAATAAGTGCATATGGATGATCAGATTTGGACCAGTTTCTTCAAAACTGTGACTGTCTTTGCCCCTGCCACCTAAATCTTGTTAGATTATTTTCTGTTAGCACACTACTAATTACTGCATTTCTTTTAAAGAAGTTATTCTGTCTTTTGTTTGTGAATCGGTGAAGTTTATTTCTAGATCTTTTATTCTTAACTTGCATGCTATTCATAGCAAAATATTTCCTTCATTCTAAAATTGCTGTCTTTGAGCAAGTGAGAGGGGAAACAGTTTTGAGATAAAATATTAGGCAACTTTTCAATCAACTACTTTATCAGGTTTTGTGGTTTTAAATGTTGTTTAGCTTTGATATTACTTTTATATGATAGATCCCATGGAAAACCAAATCTTGAGTCAGACTATTGTTCTCAAAGTTTAAATATACATGCCACATCGACCAGGAGAATTTAACGAACCTAATGACTCCTAATAAATAAGCAAAATTGTGGTATAAGAATCCTGATAATCTCCCCTTTTACTGCAGAAAACACTCAAATATTCTAAAGAAGGAAAGAATGCAAGTTAAGTTTTCCCTTGTTCATTAAGAATATTTAAAGAAAGCACTAATAATACTTAGCTCTTGATTAGAATTAGTTTAATATAATAATGATCAAGTAGAAGTTCAGACAGTGCCAACAGGCAAAAGAATTATATTTGTAACAAATATATCAGGGCTACACCTTCACACTGGACATGTAAGTTCTTCCAATGGGTTATAGTTACAAAAAAGGACAACAATACAAAACTAGAGTGTGAAAAAGTGGCATCTCCCCCACAAAGTAAAACTTAACTTTTTTCCTACTGTTTCTGTTGGTTATGCAGAAAGTACACAAGTTTTTCAGCTGCTTATGCAGGGCTTCTCAGTGGAAAAATAAAGTGCTAACCATAGAGGAAATGTAAAGCTAAACCATTCTTATAGAGACTGGTAAGGGAGAGCAGATATGGGAGAACTGTAATGAAATAAGTAATGAAGTAATGAAATAAGCCCATGGATATCATCAATCTTTAGGTAAATAATTTTAAAACAACCTTTGGCCTTAGGGAGATTGTGTTTCATTTAGGGATCGAATGAGCCAGCTGCATCAGCAAATCCATCTCTCATGGGCTACCATTTACTCTGATGTTGAACTCTTTTAGGGGCTGCAGGCAATGGAAATTACTGATCAAAATCTGTGGGTTTAAAATGTTTGCACTGGGGTGATAAGCTTCAGTGTACTACAGTTGACACTTCTTGGGGGTGAGGAAATACATGAATAATACAATGGTTAAGTTGTCTGTTGTTTGTGAACCTCTCTGACTTGATTACACACCCAGCAATTCTATCCTTCCTGTTGAAATCAGATTTCTAGTCTAGTGTGTAACCAAAGGCCATGCGTTCATTGTTTGCTTGTGGTTTTTCATTCTAAGCAATGTTGAGGAATGTTTCACTTCTGTAGCCCAGCTCTGAGCTGACTCTTTGAGGGTTTAATCCTCTAAGTTTTGGCAATGGTTGTCATAGTGAGTCTCAAAGGAGGGAATAGAGAGCCCAAATGGTCCTGCTTTGTCAAGGGTATTTTAATGTTGGACTTGCTTATGCCAAACTGAGCAATTAGTCTCATGTATAAACTGCTTCAGCAGTATCTGTGTGCCTAAGGAGAAAGCCATAGTACAGCAAAGTGTTGAAGTGTTAGGGAACTCCTTCTAATGTAAAGGGCTGCCCAGCACCTCTGTCACTGAAATCTTCTTTCAACTGACATATATGAAGCATAAGCAAAAGTTTAGGTCTGATCCTGAATGGTCTCAGGAACACAATGGTTTCAGTCAAAAAGCAAATATGGGGTGACAATTCCAAGCCATGCTTGGATGTGTACCTGCTTGTCCTCTTTAGCACTTGCCCCAATATCAGTCCGCATTATTTTTCGTATTACAGTAATCCCTTGCTACTTCCTGGTTCACCAATTGTGGATTCAATACATTGCGGGTTCTTTTCCGCATCTTTGCCGTCTTTGCTGTATTTATCGTATTTACCACTANTAAGAGTAAATGATGTACACTGGACCAGGAAGAACCAGTTCTTCCTTACTGATGTGGAGCACATAATCACAGTCTGCCTGTGAAATCATCCTGGGCAACTGGGCAAAGGTTAGGACACCAATGGGGAATACATTTTTGAAGCTGGCAGAACAGGACTGTGGTGTAAGTGTCATGCTAAGACTGATATAAAGAAGAAACCTTTTGAAAAGCACTTGCTTTGTGCCCCAAGCTTGTAAGAGAAATTTCCATGAAGTATTTGTGCCTGTTTTTCCAATCACTGTTGTGCCTGTAAATGTGTGGCAAGATGACCCTTGTGTAACACCCCTAAGGGTTGAATTTATTAACCACCAAGAGTGGCTGAAAGCTTTTGCTTTGTCTCAGAGCACATTATGGTCGTATAATTTATAGTATTCAAGACTGACAACTGGAGTTATTTTGACCTTGGTGGCATTAAGCAAGGTTACCTGTGCTAGTCCAACTCTAAGTAAAAAGAAAATATCTAAAAGTCTGAATAGTGGTACAGAAGTCAAAGGCATTATGAAAGGACCCACTGACCATATTGCAAAGTCACTTTAAAATAGGAAATAATGCTTAGCTTGAGAAATCAAAAGATCCCCAGTTTTAGCTGTTTTCAATCACAGCTCATTGAATCCTGTGCTTATAAAAAAAAGTACTAAATATTTTTAATATTTTTCTCAAAATAGTTTAAGAATAACTTCCCAAGTTTTTAGACAGCATCCTGAGTTTAATGCATAGGCTTTCAATTCTCAAAGGAAATACATGTAATGTGTTTGCTTGAAAGTGGTCATTTGCATGAAACAGAGCTTGATTTGAAGCTTCAGACAGAATTTCCCTCTGCACAAAATAAAAAGTTGTATTTTTTGCCCTGAATAAACTGTACAACATAACCAGGGAATGCTGGTAACTGAACAGCCTATTTAAACAGAGCTTTTGATTTTTGTCCTTATTGCAATTAGAAACAATACTATTCTACAGTTTCTATAGTTTGACTCCTTCATAAATATTATTCAGAAATAGTTATAATTAAGCAATAGAAAACGTATGAGATTGACTAATGTATAGGCAGCACTCAATTGTATCTGCCTGTATTAGGCTTAAAAGTATGAAAGATAAAATGTAAAATAATAATTACCTTCTTATTGCAGAAAATTACTGAGATCAAATGTTTTAGAGCTTGAGTCGCTTAATTTGTGCCAGTTTTGCACCATTATTTTAATGTGACAGATCACCTCCTGACTTGCAGTAGAATACAAGGAAAATTGAGTCCCCCTCTCTATTTAGCAATGACTGACATTATGACTGGATGTCTGTATTGGCAGAGATCTAATGCCTAAATTACAGATTGCCAAATTTGGCAATTACAAGACCTTTTCTCTCTTTACTGATACAAGTGAAGCTGATATTTTCTCTAAGTGATTTGAAGTGACAGGCCAGAAAGCGAAGCAGTATCTGACTTCTATTTCGGCTGTGTTTTCAGAAGAAACTTTCTGACTGTTTCCTCTTTAAGAACAAGATATGATATTTGATCAAAGAGGAATCCCTTGTATTTCGGCAAGTCTCAAAAGTCTTGAAGTAAAGGCCAGGAACTGATAAATATCCTTTATACATATATACGTCTTTGTAGTTGTACATCAGAGTGCAAAATAGTCATATTCGACCTGGGGGTTACAATGGGGTGTGATTACTGCATCTGCTAGTTTTAGTCTCCATCAAGTAGCAGGCAGGACTCTGGTAACCAGTCAGGACCATGGATGTTCAGTGCAGGAAGCAAAGCCACAGTGAGTTTTGGGTAAGCCACACATAATCTGGATGTGGCCTTCAACAGAACGAGGTTCTTGCCTGCTGTACTCTTTCTAGCAAGACTAAATATGTAATACATTTAAAGAATAAAATACCAGACACCACTAAGACACCTAATGGCAACCAGCTAATACTAAAGATGTTTTCACAAACCTTTCAAGTAGTACTAGAGAGCAGAGCTTCAGTTCAAAAGGATGGACTTGCATAGGCCTCACAAGGAGGAGATTTTTGATCTTCAAAACTCAATCAGTTGTAATTGGTAATTCCACCATGCTGCTGCTTTCATAGCAGCAGTTTTATGCAACAACGACAAAATACATTTGGTAATCTAGAACATTCCTCTTTAGATTTCTTGGGGACACAGTTCAATCCAGCGAGAAGCACACACTGCACCAGCATCTTCTCGAGCCTGATCATTTTCATCTGGCAGCACAAGACAGAAAATGGCATCACTCCTCTCTCGCTTGCACTGCTACCAGGTATCTGTAACACAAGTTTGCATCAGGGAACATTCAAGCCCACTTCTGAAGGCAGGGCACTGCATGGGTTTTCTCAGCGTGAAGATATCAGCTGAGATTCCTTGTTGCTATGAAAATTTTCATTGCAGAAGTCCAAAACAGGAGATTAATCTTGGAGAAAGATTGGGGACATGAGAAGAATTAAGTATAGCCCTTGAAAACCACCTTTGCTTGTCTGTTCCATCACTTCTGGGACATGGTGGGTGTGTATAAGCAGACAACCCAAAGCCAGTGAAACTTATCTTTCTGCACAAAAGAAGAGAGAATGGACACACAGACTGGGTGATAATCTCTTCCTTCTACAATGTGTGGTATGTGCACATATGCAAATATCACCATGTCATCTGACAGTCAGCTAAGGTCACGGCCCTTGCACTTGCAAATGTTGTTGCTGCTGATCTGGTTTAAAGCTTTCTAAGTTTTCTCTCTTCATCTATTCAAGAATGGATTAATTATATCTTAGTTGTTGTGTCTCATTTCCCCACTGAAATCTAACAGCAGTATTTACTTACAATGTTTGTAGGGATTATGCTTACACCATAATGGCCTCTCATCCCTCTCGGGTATTATACAGAATTTTGCTATGTGGAGAGATTGTCTAGAACTTAAAAGAATTCAGTTGTGATCATTATTTCTCCCAGTCCTCTTATCATCTTTGTTGATGGTTGTGCTAAGAAGTCACACCTATTCTCAACACAGTCTACACCCACTCACTCTTTGGATGCCAGAAACTGAACTGACTGCCTTACGTGTAGAACTGTGGGCTTAACTTAGGCTTCTCCTTGGGTTTATAGCACTGAAATTATCGTTGTGCAAATCAAACACATTATACTTGAAGTTAGGAAAGATGCACAACTTTGCAGCTCAGAGGTGAGGGGCAAAAGAGCTTAGGCCTCTTCAGTATGTGACCACAAAGAATTTTGTCAGTTCCACTTGTTAACTTTATTCCAACTGTTGGGCCTTCGTTATAACATTTGCCTGTATCTCCTCATGAAGCATAGGGTGTTCACATAATGATAACATACACCACTATTTAAAAGTATTTATTACAAATGAGAGAAAATTACATAATGCACTGGACTTCTTGATGGATTGGAACAGATTAAGCTTCTCTGTGAAAACTCTTCTTCTCTCATCCTGTAGCATTCTTAGAGCCAATATCCAACTGCAGCCTAAATACACAAAATAATTATCCAAAACATTCAGCCTGATCCTTCAGCATAACAGTTATCATGCTGCTTTCCATTAAGGAAACAATGTTAGAGGCTTTTAACAATATGAATCAGGAGGTGACTAAATACCAGTCCCTGTTAATACAAAGAGACCTGAGTTCTTAAACCTGCTTTTGGTTTGTGCATCTACCACCACCTACACTAGTGTTTCTGGAAGTAGCTATTCTGAATGGTAATGTAGATTGGAAAGGTGATTTACATTTTAAAAATTTTAAATTATATTCATTTCCACTCTGCAAGCAGAAAAAAGTGTCTCTATTGATTTAAGACTCTGGATAATATATCTCTCCATGACTTTAATAAGATGATGGCTAGCAGTGAATTCACTGGCACTGATTGATCACACTGATACTCTGCAATTATGAACAGCTGATTAACCCTTCAGTTTCGTGGTTCTAATCAGACATAACAAGCTGGCTATAGATACTACTACATCCTCAGAGTACAGGGATTGAATGGTAGCGAAGTCAGGCCCTAATTACCTAATTCCTTTTACTTAGGAAAGATCATGTAAGTAAAACAGCATGCAGCTGGCTGTATTTGTAGTATTAACTGTGAACAAAATAGAAAAGGTATTTTATGAAGCACAAGCTTGTTTTGTGACCTAAGAAGTAAATAAGCACTATAAACACATCTATTATTACACATCTGATATATAAAGTACTGAAAGCTAGTCACTTGGCAGCTGTGAATTCTTACCTGAATGACAAATACACTTTTTTAAAAGGGTGGTCCTTTTAGATTAACTGTCATAAAGAGCCACAGTGCCATCTAGAGACTGCATACAGACTCTGAACAGCTCTCAGAACTGCTTTTAGAGACTTTGTTGTCATACTTAGGTTTAATACATTACCCCTCGAAAACAGTGCTTTTCCACTGAAACAGTAGCTTGCTTTGTGGTTATTAATATCCAGACTTGAACTCAGGCCTACCTCTTGCCTTCATGTTTTATTTTTTTAAATCTGATTTTAAATATGAAAATGCAAAGACTGGGGACTGGTGGAAGTAGGCTTAAACAAAACTAATCTGAGGTCTAGCTGGGGGTGTTGGGCTGGATGGTCCTGTGGGTCCCTCCTGACTCAGAGTGGCCTGTGAGTCTGTGAGGGAACTAGGTTTATGTTCACCACTCTGGGATGTGCGTTCGATCTCTCTACGGGCGTTAGATGGTGAGTTGGACTAGATGATCCTTGGGGGTCCCTTCCAACTCATAGTATTCTGTGATTCTGTGACAGTCAAACCCAGTCTCTGAAGTACGTATTTGCAGCTGATCTGCAGCTGTGGTGTCATACACCAGAAGGCACTATGCACGCACGAGATAATCCCTGTGAACTTCCAAGCGAATGCAGGTGGCATATGCTTTCCCTTGCTGTATTTATCAAGGTGGCAGGTGAGGCTCCCATAGGAAGTACTCTGCATTTCCAGCCTTTCTGATTAGAGTTGTGCTGGGAAGCCTGTGTGCTCAGCGTTGGCTAACATGCTGTTTTCATCATGTGCCTTCACAGCTATTAGGAAGAAGGAAGGGAATGCTGCAGGCACAGCAGTGCGAGTGTCTGGAGGGCGATACTGCCTCTCCACTCTGTAATCTGCTGGTAACAAATGCTTAACAAAAACAACTTACCAGAAGGTCCAAAGTAAACCATCTGGGATGACCAATGAAGAGAAGTAATATATTCTGATTTTTTTAATTAAATCCAAGAGATTTAATTAATGTCCTGTAATGACAAGGAGACAATCTGAATTTTCCCGAGATCTGAAGCACAAGTTGAGATCTGTCCCTGTAAACAGTCACCTACCTGTATCTGTGTCACACCCTTTGGGATTTAGGTGTCCCAATGGGAAAGACCCAGTTTCAGGAGCTGGATGACATGGTTCCGTAGGTCTTCCATGGCCAGAGTTTGTGTAATTCAGTCAGACATCCAAAATCAGTTGGGTTATGTCTCTTGTCTTGAGGTATGCTAGAAATAACCTCCATGAAAAAGTGGGCCTTGTCTTTTATAGTAAAAAATTAATGCAAATCATATAAAATTTTAGATTCTGTGTTGTTATGCCTACTCAGAAAAATGTGTTTTAAAAATATGTTTAAAAGGTGTTATCAACTCTGGTTTCTTCTACTCAACACTTCCAGGTCTCTTTTCCCTCTTCAGGCCTGCATATCCCTGCTCATGCCAGTCTCAGCCAGGAAGCATCTGTCTTGCACTTTCTCATGATGAGTATAATTCAAGATATCTTGGCAAGATAGTCTCAGCATTCTTCAACACTGAAAATGGTCTTTGCTCAATCCATCACTGAAAGGCAGACCCTCCTTGCTCAGTCTATCACTGATGACTTGTAAATAAGGCACAGTTGGAGCTGCTGTACCCCAGCTAGGCAGAGAGCATCCTGCTAGAGATGCATGGATACATGAACATATGTATTGTCTTCGCATATCACGCAAACTTATAATCTTCAGTTTTCCCTGGATGATAGCAACAAAATACTGTGTGGGTTAAGGAAACATCACTGGCAGGCAACACTTGTCCTATTGGACACCCATCTCTCCCAAAAGTACATCTTCTTGAGGAAATCGCCCTTCCCCTGGCAGAGGGAAACCGTGGTTTTTGCTGTCCCAGGAATGAAGACATGAACCTGTTTAGCTACCATATCCTCAACTCAATATGTTGGGTTTGCCTCATGAAAGGGTTTTTTCTCTTTGAGAAATGAAGCCAGAATGATGCTAGGAGCTTGATAACTATCACTATGCAGAGTAAGTTCTCAGCCTTTCCTGAGAAAGCTGGTAGAATGTCTATTTTGGGGGCATCTAGGATGATAGAGCCAAAGGAAGCTCCTGGTAAAGACCATGCCTCTGCTTTTTGCTCTTGCAGTTGCTGTACAGCCCATGGAGCAGCCCTGCTCCTCCTACACCATCACAGTGCTGTCCCTGAAGAAACCAGGGTAGCCTCATGCAGAGGTGAGTGTGTAAATACCTGCCTTGATGCCTTCTGTCCCTGTTGTTTAAGACATAAGAATTTTTTTCCACCTTATACAAGACGGGAATTGATTCATGAAAATGAGACATATTAAAATTTGGGGCCTGGCCTCAGCATCCTCCTGTAACCCTCAATCCAGGAAGAAAAGTCAAAGCAAAAGGGATGCAGTGTATTTGGTTACTCGTAAGCCTGACTCCTTCCTGTGATGACAAAACAAATTTCCTTTTTCTTAAATTATTTTTGACTCAGCTGAGTGAAATGTAAAATGGGGAAAGAAAATAACAGCATGTCCCAAACAAAAATATTTACGCATGGGAGCCCCAAGGAAATCTCTTGAGTTTGGTGTCAGTTATGGATTCCACCCCATCATACCCTTTCATAGGGCTCTAAGAATAGCAGGAAAAACCTGCTCCTTAGATAGATATATACAGGTGGGTATTGTTTAATTGTAATACACTAACACAGACAGGAAATAATTTTGTTTTGCTGTTTTATATCAGTAATTTTGTTGTTTCTTTCTTAGTTTCTATACATAATTAAATTGAATTTTAAAACAAATAACTGGACGAATTCTGTAACATTATCCAGAAATCTGTTTTCTTTCCCACTACGAAAGGAATTTCTCACTTGTTCTTGGGGTTTAAAGTTTAATGGCTGAGTACCTTTCTAAAGCCAAAGTCTACAGCCAAAGTCTACCCTACCTGCTGTTAGCCCAGTATTAGATGTAACCGTTGCATATTTGTCAGAAACAGCTAAGTGAGATGTTATTTTATGAAAGTCGTTGAGGAAACCTACAGAGCAGCTTCCAGTTTGACCAGGCAATTTGATGAATCATGAAGTAACAGATCAGCATGACAGACCTTTCATATTTTTCAGCAGTAAAGAAATAACTCCTTGTTAAAACAAAATGCCCAGCATGTACAACAAATGTTCCCAGCACTGGCCTGCGGAGCAAAGGGGTCTAATTGAGCTCTCAGAGGGTGCACAAGAAAACAGATCTACTTGATTGTCTGCTGATAGCTCTGTTATCACTTAAAAAAGACTTATAATCTCCAATTTTGCTAGGAAGCCTGCGGTTAAAACCTGACCTTACTGTGAACCCAGATGTTCCACTTGTACAGTTTTACAGTCAAATTTAAGGCTTTTTCTAAGAGCCCAGGAATAGGCTGGCACCCATGGCTGGGACAAGGCAGTCCCCATTGGGATTAGACCTCCCTGATGGGCCTTGACTGAAAGCAGCTTCCAGGTCCAGGTCGATTTTCCTTGGGAGCACCCAGGGGTTCTCCAGCCCTGTCAGTCACCCCAGGGAGGACTGCACTTGGGATCCTTGCAGTTTGTAAGTGAAGGGCTTCTCAACTGCTTTTTCTTTCTCTTGGTCCTAATTATGTTTGCAGAGCATTTGGATTCTTTGCATATATGTATATTAAGTGGTGTCCTGTGACAAGTTTTTTTCTCCACAGGTGAGAAATAAGCTCCTTGTGAATTCATGTTCAAACAGATGTCCTCTCTAGATCACACAAGTGAGGTAGTGAGCTGCGAGTAGGACAGACTCAACTAAACAAAACACTGAGGGCTTGCCACATGAATACTGCCAGGATATCAGGTTGCAGAGCTAAGACCTGAGACATGAACAATTGTTTAGTAGGGTTTATTTTGCTACTTTTTAATGGAGCACATCTGTACATATAGTTTATAGCAACCTTTATGTGATCACAAATTCTTATCCTTCTCTACAGGAGTTAAGTGAGCTTTGTTGATAAACTCCCAGACTTCCAAAGAAAAATTGAAGTCTTCATGCAGTTTATTTTCATTCCTGCTTCCTTCTTCATGATTAATTTACCAAGTTCAGTGGGGTTATTTTCAGAGGCACCAGGCCAGAGAATCATTTCACTCAGCTTTCATGCTGTGAAATGGAGCATTTGGGTTTGAATATGAATTTGATAGTAGTAGCAGTGGGAAGGTTTATCTGTCAAAGGGAGTCAAAATGAAGCAGAACTGAGAACTCCATCAGCAAGAGTTAGTCTGTGTTATGGTTGCTGCCGTAGATCAAGTAATTTCTTTTTCTCCTCTTAATCAAGTTACAGAAAAAATGTTCCTGGCTGGTTCAGTACTTCAAATCTGTAGGCATGCTGCAAAAACACAAAGCCCTTGATAAATGTTGGTCTTCACTAATTTGTGAACAAAGATACTCTAACTCATTTGGGAGTCTATAAGAGCTAATTTGGGCTGAAGTGCTAAACTATAATCTAGTTTCCTTAATCTTGATCAAATTATTTGAAAAATAATGAAGACTAATAGAAGATCAGCTAGGGATTAGAGATAGCATCTCCTGTTGAGAGAGACAGGTCAAGTAAGGTGCCAACATGAAGCTCTTTGGCTCTGAAACCCACAGAACAGGTAGGAATCCTCACATGGCCTCCACTCAAGTCACTTTTAGAAACTGTTCGTGAAAAAGAGAAAAGTTCCCCTGCTGAAATAGAGATGTGCTGGAAAAGATCAAGATTAGCCATATGAATTTTATTAGAAAACCTGAAATAGTGTAGGAAAACCAACCTGCAGTGCAGTTCATGGGTTATGTTCAGATGAAAGTCACAGTGCTAACACTCTGTACTGCTCCAGTGAATCAGTTGTTGTGTGATCAATGTTTCCTCATAAGTCCTTGAACAAACGACAGTTAAATGGTCTTTAGACACTTTCCCTTTTATATTATTCTCATCAACTTTTGATTGTTTTCCTGAAAAATCAAGTTTTGTTTCACTCACCTACCTTTTTTATTCCTCCTTTGTTGTCTTCACTCTACATTTCCCTTCATGTGTGGCTTACCTCATCCACTGACCTATTGTACAACTGTAGCTGTCTTTGAGACATCTGTCACTCTTCTCACAGTTTTAGTGTCCCTCACTTTAAGGACTCCTCACAGGATCTTACTTATGCTTGCTATTGCATCCTGCTCATTCTGTGCCCCTTTTGTCTTCCTTAAAACCATTATTCCGGCATCTTTACTACTACAGAGCAAAGAAAAAGGGACACAAAGCTGAATGTCACCTTTAGTGGGGCATGCCTAGGTTCCCATATTTAGTCTTCATCTAAACTTTGCAGATTCTATCTACCAACCCAAGGACATGTCCTCTCCTACTCATCTTCACAGAAAAGGTTCTCATTCTAGCTGTCCTTCCATAGTATTTATCCTCTATTGTACAAGAACTGTGTTCAGTTCTGTACAAAAATGTGTATTTCTTACAATTCCTTTTCTACATATCTGCTAGTCAGAATTGTTGGAGGTGGGATATAAAAATGGCTTTTGGTTCAAACTAGATGAGCAGTCTAAATGCTTTCCTTGTTTTGATACCTTCTACAAATTCTGCTGTAAGCAGGTCTCCTCGCCTAAACTTTTGACCCCATTATGTATTTCTATGTCTATGACTTAAAGTCCCATTTGAGTATCTGCCTTGCTGATACTTTAAAGTACATATAAATTATTTTAAAATAAATTTGCCTCACATATACGCTGGTCATTCAATGTCATTTCACTCAAGGACCTATTAATAAGAACCTCAGTTACCAGGTCTGAGGG
>WEKX01022520.1:259578-269882 GCA_013390025.1 Pitta sordida
TAAATACAAAAATTGCAACTGTTATAAGCTCAGGAAGTAATTGAAAATGGATCATTGTGAACCGTGACAATGTGGTTGCCGCTGAGAAACAAAATGTTGTTTTGTGGCTCTACTTTTTGAGTAAGTTTTGAAGAAAAAGTCTATGTAATTTCAAGACCAAAACTCTTAACCTTCTGTGTTCTGTTACTTTTAAATTCTACTTTTAGTACAGACAAAATTGTTTTTAATTATTTTTTCTTTTTGAATTATCATTTTACTTTAAAAAACAAGCAATATGTTAAGAAGGTTGTAAAACAGGCTTTTCCTCCTAGGTTTACATTTTATTAGAAAGCTAATGGCAGAGCTCTGATGCCTTGGGGCTCCACACACACACCTCTAGCAGCAAGCTACAAGCAGCAGATGCACTAGTTTAATTTTCTTCTTGAATTTACACCATAATGATTTTTCTTTTGGTATAAAGTAAATATTGCCATCAACAAATACCACAGAAGAAAGCCCTTTGTACTCAGTCACAACACATTGAAAAAGTACGGAGTGGTGCAGAGATCATGCTACAGTCGTAAATTTTGCAAAATTAAATGTATGCAATATATTGTTATAGAGGTACTGATTGCAAAAACCTTATTGGTTCTGTTTGTATAGTAAGCCACAGGACTGTGACTACCTGGTGACATACCTCAATGTGAACTCAGATTTTCAGGAGACTCGACCTGCTTTCTGTTTTCTTATTTTGTGGCTGGTTGTTTTTGTTTCTGGTCAAATAACAAATGGTCCTTCAGCTTCCTGCTTTATTCACAACAATTCAAGCACATTGTTTTTGCTTTTAACTGCTTTTGACCACAGACTTCAATCTAACCCTCATATCCCTCACTCACTCTGATTATTCACTGAATGCTCAGCTCTCAGCATTGTCAAGCAGACTAGCTCTTCCTGAGATTTCCTATTCTTACAGAAGGCACTATCAAGAGCTTTGCTATATTAGAGCTGCAGCCTGGAGATGTTGTAGAACCAGAGCTCAAAGTGTGCTTGATAACTTGAGGTTTCACTCTGAAATGACCCTGCTAAGTTTTACAATAAAAGGAGGGGGGGAAAATGAAAACTAGTAAAGGCAGTAGAATGGCAGAAAACTAATTAGATATATGTTCAACAAGGACTTTGCACTGCTACCAAAATGTTGCAGGTCTTGTTTCTCTAACAGCTGCTCTGTGAGTGGAAGAGTGGCTGACTATCCTGTTCTTCCAATCAAAAGATTTTGCTCATTTATAGGCATGAAATTTGTGGAGCAAAATGATTTTAAGAGCAGATTCACAACAGCCAGTGCTTGATTTGGTTAAGATTTGAGTGATAATGCCCAGAGAATCAGCCCAATGTGACCATCTCAGTCACTCAAGCCCCATTGCCTTGAGGCATCACTGCCAGTCTGGCTTCCCATCACAGACTTCATCACAATTAATACAGGTCATATTTCTGACCACTCCTCTGACTCAGCTGGGAAGACAGCCTGGGTATGCAGGTTCCTGTAAGCCAAAGTACTTGCCAGATTTGTTAAGGCAGAAGTACTTGTTAGGAAATATTTGCTCAGAGTTTACAGCTAAATTTGGACTATGGAAATATATTTTTATGTGATCCCAACAGGCATAGTAAATGCGGCGTGGCACAAGTTGTGCTGAGGCTCATGGCACAGCTCTGTGGTGATTGACAAGGAAATCTCATCTCATCTTCCATCAACAGCTATGCCAGGCTGTGATCTGCTTTGCTTTTGCCAGAAGCTGGGCTGTGTTTTTGCCCTGGACTAGCCCTCCAGTGTCAGAGCAAAGCACACACACGCACACATACAAGACACAATGTGAAGTTCCTGTGTCTGGCCACAGAATCATGTTTGTGGCTTAGCAACAGACCAGACTGTATTTGTAGCCTCTCTCTCCTTTCTCCTGCTCAGATCCCTTTCTCTGGTATATTTCTATGATTTCTGCTTTTAAATCGAGCTCCTGTTCTCAAATCCATTTGCATACTACAGAGAGGTAAGGTAAGGAAAAAAGACTATCTTAATTCATGGACGCCCTCAGGGAGCCGAGGAGGTAACTGAGGAGGAAGGTGGTCAGGGCAGTGGATGGTGATTGCTGCTGGAAGGAGACCCCAGACTCTCTTTCTCCTCAAGCCTTTTCTCCTTCTCAAGGTATTTTTTTCATCAGAGAAGCACTCTACGAAGCCATCAGTGGGGAGCATGTAGTTGCTGTTTCCCTTTAAGTAACTTCTACATTCAGATTTGCAAAATCTACTGCAACTACTGTTGTCTATTTCTGCACCTAGATAATGAAGTCTTCAGGGAAAATTTTGAAGAACGTCTAATCATTACCTTCCTGAAAGAGAAATTTGCAGTTGTTTCCTATCTAACTTCCTTTCAATGCTGAAGAGTGAGAACCTACCTGAAGCAGGGCAGCACTGAGCAGCTGCTGCTCTTCCTTTGCAGAGCAGGATTTCTGGAAAAGCCATTCACCTTACAATACCTCATGGAAAACTTTTATAAGATGTGTAAACAAAAGCCCCAGACAGTTTTAACCCATAGGAAAATATAAGTGTATTTGAAAGCAATGAAAATCTTTGTCAGATGCTCTCACCGGCACTTGTAAGTCAAGGCTATTTCCCGCCCCCAATATCTCTACCCTCATCCCCGTGGGACTTAGAAGTAAACTTATTCCAAATGCAGCTGTCTGCAGACAACTGAAATTGGAGGTTCCAAGCACACACATGAATTCATCCCCTTAGGGATGGGGACTCGTCCTCTTGGTAATCTGTGGTGACTGCAATATAGGTCTCAGCTTTAGCATCACCTTGGACTTGCAATTTCTATGTTTCTTTCTTAAGGATATCTTTTTTCCTAACTCTCTAAATTTCTTTGGGACATAACAGTACTGTTTTGCTTTATTCCTGAACTAACTAAGATGCCATCTGGAAATGGTCTTAGGGTCATACATGATTAATTTCAGTTAAACACATTAATGTTAATATCAGATTTTGTGTGTATGAAGTTGTCAGAGTAAGAAACACGAAAGTAACAGCTGCATGTACAAAATGGCTACTCTTATTTACAGTGTTCAGTCAGTATTTACCTTGTTTTTTTCACAGATTTCTTTTTCCCACTCTGTGGTCAAGATGCCAGCGGTCACTCCACCTCACACTATTTCCATATTAAACACCTTGCGTAGTTTTACAGCTTATTTTGATGAAATTTATTTAAAACTCTTCATGAACATAGAATTGCCAAGTTTTTTCTGGAACTTTCTATGGCTTCATGACTGCAGCTGATGAGAACATCACAAAGACTCCTCTTCCGAAATTCACCTATTAATTTTGAATAAAAAAGACAAGAGTTCCTTTAGATAATTTTCTCCTTCCCTATACACTCCTGACTTACTCCTGTGGCATAGCACCCTATTTACAGGGCTTTGAGGCACTTTAAACATAATAGTTAACTTAAAAATTTAACTATATTTCAGTGTCAACTTAGCTCTTCCATAGCTTAGAGGTTTGGTATATAACTCAAAAGTCTCTTCCTTTTCATTGTGGACCGTGACCACTGTAGACCAACCCTTTCCTGCCTTCACTGCACTCATGAGCTGTAAGCAGCAGCTGCTAACCAGCCTCACTACGGACAGGTCAGTGAGCACTTCAGATGAACTCCTGTGTGTACTTCGCACCTGCAGCTTTAGTTGTCTGCAGGCAACTGCCTTTGGAGTTAGTCTTCTTTTAATGCCAAGCTTCTGACTTCCTCTGGAATTGCTTTGAAAAGCAAGATATATACCTTTTTTTTTCGTTTGTCCATGGAGTTCCCATTTTTCCATGGAAAGATAACAAAAAGAACCTGTGAAGAATTGCTGATCAAGAAAAAAAAGAATGGCAGCTATTTAATACGAGAGAGCGAGAGCATGGAAGGAGTCTTGTGTCTCTGTGTTTTGTAAGTACTCTAATACTGATTTTTTAGTGAGTTTTCATATGAATCCAAAGACAAGGTTTGTCTTATTTAAGATTAATAGCTCTTCTCTGATATTAACAGACTCTGAGTAATGTATCTATGTATTCAAGTAATGCTGGTTTGTCTTAAGCTTCCTTTATAGTGAGTGGAGAGAGGATGGCATTTGCAAAAAGCATCTTACGTAACAGACAGTAAATGTGAACTGTAATCTGTCGATGCTGGTCTTTCTCTCCAGATAATAAGAGAAAATAGCTCAGCCTGCCAAAACATGTTAAGAACCTTACTCAAAGTAACTGCCTCTGTAATGATGAATAAACAGCATTTTAGCTCTTTTGAGACACTAGAAAGTCTCATGGTGTGTTACAAAACACTTCCTTCTTTGTAGAATTTCTCTCTGATGAATGCTTAGCCTTGTGTTTCAAAGGAATTTTACCTGATACAAGAGTGTAAGCTGAGACAGAAAGTTACAAAGTCCTGTACAAGATGCCCATAGACAAGATGGGCACAGGAAATTGTGACTTCTAGTCCTTAAATCTAATTACGACAATTAAAATTGTAGTATTTTCTTTTCCTGTGTGAAATGCGTAGCACTTCTATTTCCCTTTCAAGAAGGTTGTTTTACACTTTCCATATATATAATTGATCTGTACCTAATGCATTTAGTTTATAAACGAGAATCTAGGTCTTTCTTATTTCAAACTTACGAGGTTTTACACTCTCCTTGAGGATGTATTTGAGCATGACATGATAAATTTTTAACACCACACCTAATTAATTCAAAAATACAAGAATTTTTTTAATCAATAACTAAGAATGCATTTCTTATAAAACAAATCAAAGGAGAAGGGAGAAAAAAGGAGAGAGAAATGAAGTACGATGGGGTTGGTAGGTAGAAGAAAGGGGGTCTGCACAATGACAGAACAAAGAGATGAGAGAAATAGCAAGTGATGGACAAACAGAGCCCTCAGGGAGGGAGCTACAGGAACCTGCTTTCACTAGTGTGGAATGAGACAATGCAGGGGGTGAGGGAGGGCAGTGAGTTTGGGAGGGAATAGACATGCACAATCCTGCCAGAAGGGACAAACGTTAAACCTGGCACAGAGGAAGAATGCCACACCAACATAGCTGCTTTCCCTTTTGGTTTGGTTTTGGACTTTTTGTGGGTTTTTTTTGGCTAAGGGCAAAGCAGATTTAACTTGTGATACCTTTCCAACATGCTTTGGTCTGTCACAATGTGATATCTGATCAGGTTTATGAAACACCATGTGACTTTCAGCTCGCCTCTGTGGGTTTTGAGTGTTAAAATTAATAAAGACTTCAGTGTTCAGTGCACTTGACTGTAATTCATACCTTAACAAATGCCATAGTCAAACTGAAAGACTGGCAGCAATCATGTAAGATGTGCTGGATTGCACAGGAAAAAGCAAGGCTTGTCTTCAGATAGCACATGGGATGGTAATAGTGTATTGGAAGAGAATTGCCTCAGTCTGGACTTTCTGACAGTGGTTCACTAGTCAGAGGAAAACTCTCCCAGAACTGGGGGTAATCAACACTGAAACTCTCATCGCTGTTTTGACAAATTTTGGATTAGAATTGCATCTTAAAACTTTGCTTAGCACCTAATATGGTTGATGAGCAAACTGATGCATTTTCCTCAGATTAGCTGGTCCATGGGCAGAGATATTGATCCACTTGCTACAGCAAACAACGTTTTTTGTCCTCTCTTATTGGGAGGTGGGGGGAGAGTGCACTCCCATGGAGAATCTGGGAGTCAGAATGGTAGGAACCAGTTCAAAAGCAGCTCTTCTGTAATCAAGCACAGTGCACAGCTCTGCTGATACATCTTTCTCCACAGCACATTGTGATTTTCCTTCAAAATTGTCCCAGGTCTCTGACAGTACTCAGTCCAGACGTACTGCACTTGCTACTGTTCTCGTTATGATTCAACACGTCATTCTCTCAGAAAAAAAGCTCCTTTCACCTTGCTTTTCTGACACTGGATCTCCCCCATGCCTCAACCAGGCACCTTATTAATTTGTACCCTATTACCAGCCCGTGGTAAGAAGTTAGTAGTTGATGTGGAATTGTGGAATCAAAAGTTTCCATTTTAATGGTAATTTCATGTTTATTTAGTAAAAATTAGACTAGCTAAATAATCTCCACACAGCAATCTTTTAAAATTTACATGATTGCTAAAAAAGGAGTTACAAAAATTATCAGATTCGGGGGGGGGGTTCATCACTTCTTTGCTCAAAGAATGAGCATCTACATTCATAACATACTCTTAAGCAATTCAACACCCTTCTTGGAACAGATCTGCAAAATAAAGTTTAGGGAGGGATCACATATGAGGAGGGTAAGAAGATAGATGAGAAGAGATGATGTCTGTGGAATCAAATTATGGTGAAAAAAGGTTCGAGTGTTAGGTTTACTTCATAGGTTCTTGGAAACTGCTAGTTAGAGTAATTTTGTATTTCAAGATATTAACACTTCACCCATTTTGCAGTCTCTAGGATATCTTCTATATTGCTTTCCTGCCTCTGTCTCATTAAATTTTACTGCAAAACTTCTCATGTCTTTAGTACTACCTTCTGTTTGCAGATATTTCCTGTCTTGCACTTTCTTAAAAATGTGGTGTATTTTGTGTACAATAATGTTTTTCACAGCTACGAAGACAAGGTTTACACCTACCGAATCTTCAAGGAACACCAAGGATATTTTAGAATTGAGGTGAGTAACGCTTATTATAACCCTAGAGATTAAACTAAAGATCGTGGATTTTAAAAAATCATAGATTAAAAGATCGTATATGATCAATCATAATTTCAAGATATACCATAGAAAATATTCACAAGTCTGCTTTCTTCTCCACTCAATCCTTGACTTTTTGATGCTACACTTATTATTACATATGACCTGGTTTTGTAGAATGCCCTTATACATAATCCAAGTGGCTCTGTTATTTGTTAACCAGCTGCTTTCTGATTGGACCATTTCTTTTTGATAGCATCAAAGAAAAATCTGTCACTTTTTTCACTTGTTCCTGTTCCTAATTAGTTTTTTTCTACTGAAAAGCTCTGCCATTGGATGCAGCATTCATAGGGATCTGGAATATTGAAGTGATGATGTCAGATACTGCTTATGCAAGAAAAAATAAGTGTAAGAGCAGATTTCTGCATCAGTCAAATCTCCAGGCAATGTGAGAGAACACCTCTAAAGCTGGTTCATTTCCCTGTGTTTAGTAAGACAGCCAAAAGGACTGCCAACAATTAAGTACCATTTAAGTGGAATGAGGAAATTGCTTCATAAAGGAAGTTGCTTCATAAAGCTCTCACAGACTGATAATTTATTGCTTATTAGTGGTTTTGCCTGAGTATAAAATATGCAATTTCCTATGAAGAAGAATGATTTGTTGACAAAAAATAATGTTTTGGACTATAGCCACTTTGGTAGAGTTCTGCTGTCATTCCTATCAGCAGGTAATACGTAACTTTACATATTACCTTTACATAAGACCTTTAGGTTTTTTCAAACCCATTTTTTCCTACAAAGTTTTGCCAAGAATGTTAAAGAGTTTTGGTCTTCAGAATTTCAAGTCATATTTTTCTGGCTTACTAGAATCATAGACTGAAATAATAGAGTGATAGTGAAACAGAGATTGTTTGCGTTTTTTTAAAGGCCACATTCAGCCATGACCTTTCTGGAGTGCAGTAGTTTGCCCCCACCAGCAGCTAAGCAGCCCCTCAGTGGGACAGGGTAGGGGGAAGAGAACATGAAGAGGAAATGTGAGGAAGCTCCTGAACCAGATAAAAGACAGTTTAATAGGTAAAGTTGTGCATGGGAAAAAAAGCAAAGAAGGAGTTTAGTCACTCCTTCTCATCAAGAGGCTGTTTAGTCATGTCCTGTAAAGCAGGGCCTCAGCACACACAACGTTTATGTTGGAAGACAAATGCCATAACCATGGAGTTCTTCACTTTCCTTAAGCTTTTATTGCTGATCACAATGTCAAGTGGATGGGATGGGATGCGATGCAATGCAATAGCCCTTTGACACATTCAGATCTGCTGTCCTGTGTCTCCTCCCAGCATTCTGCACACCCTTAACCTACTCACTGGGGAAGAAAAGTGTGGAAAAGAGAACAACTTCAAGGCTACACCAGCACTCTTCAGCAACAGCCAAAACATGGTTGTGTTATCAACACTGCTTTAGTCACAAATTCAGAACACAGCACTATCCAGGCTGCTACAAAGAAAGTTAACTCCATCCCAGCCAGATCCAGTACACAGAGGGAGTGACACCCAGTCCATACAGGACTGAACAAAGGACAAAGGATGGTGAAAATGAAAGAAAATAAAGACATGTTTCTTTGTTAGACAGTGAATTAAGTGAAACTAAAGCCCTATTCACTTTTAATGAGGATGCTCACTGTGATCAGAGCTGATTGACAGGCTCACTGTCTGTCCCTGCCCTGAGTCACTGGCACTGTAAAGTCTGTGTCCAAATCATGGGGGGCTGTGAAACGGAAGCAGTTCAGTCGTGTTGTATGAACACACACCTAAAAAGCAGTTTGTGAGAATGCTGTTCCCCCACTTAGAAACTCCATCTGCCACAATTAGCATCAGGAATCTCCAATGTAAATCACAAAGCTGGACAGATAACAAACTCCTCCTGCTAGTGAAAGCCAGGGACTTCCATATAGATCCTCAGATAAATCCATTACCACTGCACATGTCCCTTGCTTGACAGTGCTGAAAAAATGTGGGCTTCTGTTTGTCACATAGTTGTTTAAATACAACATTTTAAATGGGAATTAAATATGTTTTCCTTAAACTTATGGTCTAAGACCAGAGGGAAATGTGTAATGCTATCTTTCTTTGACACTCTCCTGTAGTGGATTGCTGCAGCACACATCTACACCAATATTTTAAATTTATGTTCTTTTTGAAAAAAAAAAATACAGTAAAGGAGATTACCCTTAATGCCATAACCATGCCATCAAATAGATGTCTCTAGTCTTTTAAGGACAGTACAATATTCTGTCACGAAATGTGTTTACAAAATAGCTCCTTAGTAAATAAGAAACAACTTATCATTCCTTTCATTTAGGGGACTCCATGCGCAGGGTAGTTGCAAACAAACTTTGTTGTCCTTTCCTTACAGACTTCTGAAGGTGCTCCAGTGATGATCTTCAGAACATTAAAGGACCTGATATACACTTTTGAAAAGCCAGATCAAGGACTAATAACAAACCTCCGCTACCCAGTGAAGAAACTGAAGATCTCACAGCAAAGCCTGAGGTTCCAGGCAGAAGACAACGTTTATGGCGGTGAGAAATTTAGCTCTGCCTTTGTGAGGTCTTTTAAGATCACAACATTGACAGGGTTGTGGTGAATAGTTGCTAAAAGTCCCCTCACACAGACAGAAGTTTAACATCCTCCCTTCTCTCCTACATTCACTGAAAATGGTTATTCTTAGCTCCCAGATTACTTGCCCTCATCCACTACAAATTAACAAATTAAAACTGTGATACAGAATCATGGTGTTGCCCATACCTTACTCCCTCGTGGGACCCTCTAGGCCAAGGAATGCTGAGAATAAGTTTTACCCAATGTGGTTCTGCCAAAGTGCCTTGCACTTCACTGTGGGTTGTGATTTGCTGAGATTTGTATTAAGACATGACTAATTAATAAGCATACAAACTTTTACTCAGGATCACAGTTTTGGAACCAGACAGTTCAGCTTTGTTGATCTTCTGCTCATCCGTCCCAGGTGTAAGACAAGGGTACAATATTTCTACCTGACAAATTTATGCAAATGGATACAATAAAGATGCAGGTTTTCAAAAAGCTTTAGACTGTTTTATAGCCCCCTGTCATCCCAACATTTTGTTTTGGGAAGGATGACTGGAGATACTATTGGGCACTTGCCAGCAACCTTCCCACACCTCTGAAAGCCATTCTTCCTGTTACTTCTGTATGATGCTCAGCTGCAGTATCCATCAGGCCACAGCCTGCAAAATAACTCAGGAACTGTTCAGTGTCCTCTGACAGAGTGTGGCAAGAGCCACAGTGAGGGCACACGTGAACAAGGGAAATCCTTTCATTAAGGTCTGTTATTGTAAAGGAAACAAAACCTGGGAGTCTCCAGTCTGCTGTGTGATTTACATCCCATGTGTGGGGCAGCCTCTCCGTGCTGCAGTCGCAGGGCTTTCACAGCAGCACTGCAACAGCTCAGGTGCTCCCCGAGCCCAGCAGACTGAGGAAAACAGCAGCAGAGAGATATTTACCACGTCTTCAACATTACCATAGCAAGTGGGGTTACATCAGGCTGG
>WEKX01022523.1:9271-32224 GCA_013390025.1 Pitta sordida
GACATTAGAAGGAACTTTTTCACAGAGAGGGTGATCTCTCAGTGGAATGGGCTGCCCAAGGAGGTGGTGGAGTCACCGTCCCTAGAGGTGTTTAAGAAAAGGCTAGATGATGTACTTGGTGGTATGACCTAGATATTAGGGTAGTGTGTTATAGGTAGGATGGGTGTTGGTAGCAGGATGACAACAGGTTAGGTAACAGATTAGGGTAGGTTAGGTAATAGGTTATACGTTGGACTTGATGACCTCTGTGGTCTTTTCCAACCTTACTAATTCTGTGATTCTGTGATCTCAAAGACCACTGAAACAGGAGACTGGTGAGATTGCCATATCATTAATTTTTAAAGAAATAAGGCATTCTGAACTTGCACAACAGCTCTTTTGGCATGACACACCCCCCGAAATAAAGAAAAAAAAAAGAAATATTTGAATGTTAATATGGAGTGGAAGACACTAAACCCTATTTACTTAACAGCATTACACTTCAAACAGAGGAAAATAGTGAGTGAATCAGCCACCTAAATATAAGACAGTTTAAAATTTCCAAAGCCACTGTAATTATTATAGAAGTTAAATCTAATTTTTATGAACAATTCTAATGAAAAAGGAGGGTGGTTTTTGGCCTGTTCTATCCGTGTTTACAAGTTCTTTTTTCTTACTATAGTCATCACATCTGTAAATCTCTTAAACAATCCCTTGGTGTTCCTAATATTGGCTTCATAGCCTTTGATCCTTCACCTTTTTGTCCTATCTAACTATTTCAAATTTCAAAGGTAAAACATGATCATTTTATGACTTATTCTTAATATTACAAGTAACTGTAGTAGTAGTTTAGTATTCTGGGGTTTTTTTTCAGTAAATGTAATTTGAATATCTATAATATAGAAGACTTTTCCAATGGAATTTCTAAATCACAACTACTCAAATCAAGATTTGCTAAGACGTAATCTTTCCATTAAAAAGGAAAGTGACTGAAACATTTCTGTTATGTACCAACACCTGTTCTATCAAGAGAGGTGAGAAACTGTACATAAATGTGGTGCATGGACTCTGAATGGACCACATGCAAACCAAAGCCATTCAATCAACCCCTTCTCAACTGCATAGGGGAGAGAAAATTCAATGAAAGCCTCATGGGTCGAGATAAGATCAGCAATAGATCTCTGCTTTTTTTCAATATATCCTTTTTATATTGTCTGCAAATTGTAATGTCCAGATTTTGTGAACACATGATGTCTACTTTGACAACAGCCTCCAAGATTCAAAAAGAAAGCAAAAGCATAAACGTTGTGCTGCAAAGTTCGTCGTCAAAGTATTTTCCTTTTTTGATTCACAAGATGCATTTTCTAAAACAATAGATGAACCAAATCTAAAAAGAAGGTTTTTGCGACCAGTGAAGCACATAATCAGGTCTATAACTGAGTAACAAATCTAAAACCTACCATTTTTTTCCTTTTGTCTTGTTCTGTGGGAGGTTCCTCATCGTCTGTAGCTTTGGGCTCTTCAAAATGAGACATTAACATGCAGCTAAAAATAAGAACAGTTTTAACAGGCATTATCATTAAGAATTATTATAAAGCACTTTTAAAGACACAGAAAAGATATGAGACAGTTTGCTGAAAGTCAGGCAATCTTTTAACAAGTAACTTTTTTTCTGAGAGCAATGAATCTAATGAAGTCTGAATGCATATTCTGTCACCTCAAGTCATGTAAAAATACCTTCCACATTTTAGCTGAAGTTGTGGTTTTAAAACGTGTTTCTGCCTACAGAAAACAGAAGATTTTTAGAAAAAATTAACTTAAAAAACCCTACTGTTCCTAACTGGAATTTTCGATTCAAGAAACTGCTATACAAGCTCTCTGTCCTATCAACATGAAAGTCAAAGTGGCACACATACAAAGCTAGCAAAGATTTCTCGTTCATATTTTCATGTTTTCCTGTGAGATCTTTAACAAGAAGGCTTGAAAACTGAGATCACCACTACAGGTTCTACATTAAAATCTGCAAGACATTGAATAACAAGCTTTTAGGTGGACAGAAATGAGTCATCTCCTGCAGTCACTTACTTGAAGAGCTCTTTCTAAGTAGGTAAAAATTATTAAAGAAAAAGGAGACAAAAATTGCAATTCCCAAAACACACAAAAGTGAATTAACTTTTTCAGACCTTTCTAAATTTTAGGTACCACAAAGAGTAATTCAAAACATAAGAAGAGGAAAGAATAAAAGAAGAGATGATGATATAACTGTGAGTGGTGAGGCCAGACAAGAGCAATGGAATACGTACTCGTCTTTCCAGAAAATCCGAGGTCTGTAAAGTATTCTTAGAATTATCACTGCAATACACTGGGTAAACACTTTCATAACCCAATTAAAATTCAATCTAAAAAGTGGCAAAATGTTTATCTCTTCCAAAATTTCATGGCTCTACTACAACAGTTTCTTCAAAGTTTATGTTTAAATGTATTCATGGTCAGGATAAGACACTTCAGCCACCACTGCCATTGAATCTGTACAATTTTCCCTGGCAATGCTTACCCCCTCTTCATCCACTAGTGGCTTCAACCTTGATTTTTCTATTCTAAACATGCGTATCGTTTTACTTTGTGCACTATGGTGACTGGCTAATATGATACTCAATGGACACGTTATTTTTTTCTGGACCAGTTCTGGCTTAAACCATTCTCGAGAGCCACAAAGTGCACATGAATTCAGATCTGTGCTCTCACTTTACTTCAGATGATGCCAAAATATATTACACAAATGGTAGAATCATTCAAACAGCCCATTCAGTACCTGTCAACATAAATATGTCCTTGGTTTAGTGCAGCTATATCTTATAAAGCAAAAACAATATCCAGAGTTGAAAAGTAGTAACAAGTTCTACAAATCTTCAGGTTAAAAATATGAAATGAACTAGGGCAAAGCTTTATTTATTTCTCTATGAGAATTCTTTGCAACAAGTGCTGGAAAAGCAACATGTTTAGAAACAGAAGGGACTCTGTAATGTCACCTCCCAACAGTAAACAAAACACACTGCCAGACACTGCACATTCCCCAGACTTAGGACTTACACCTTCTTGCTGAGAGTTCAGCGGTAAGTACTTGTGCAAGCAATTCTTGGGCCTAGTTCAGGCTCAGCAGTAGCATGGACCACTCTCAGTACACACTTGTATGTGCACCACCTGTCTTAGTGGAGAAAAACTTAACAGATTGCATCTAGCTGTCCTGTGGCATTTGGTTTCAGCACCAGCAAACAACCCCTTAAGGAATTAATTAGTTCAGATACAGTTTGTTACATTACCAGGTAGTTATCTGAAAGCTAGAAAATGTTTTGATTCTTAGCATCAGAACATCCTGTAAATACTGTTATTAGTATATAGATTCACAGATTATTCTGAGTTGGAAGGGACCCACAAGGATTATCGGCTCCAACTCTTAAAATGGCACCACTGCCTCCCATCGGGGACAGGAATCGAACACCCATCCTCCGGCATGACAGACGGGGACACTCACCACTATACTAAAGTGGATTTTAGTGTATGTAAGAACATCCTGGTGAGTACCTTTTTTAAATATCTTACACCTCTCCATCATTTCAAAATTATGTAATCACTACAGATTAAAAATGACATTAAGACCTCTGTCCAAAAAATATCTTACTATTCACTACCTTTTCTAATTTTTCCAGATTTGAGGGACTACCATCAGTAACCTGGGTATCATCAGGAGTGTGGTGCTGGGTGGCAGTGCACTCTGGGCACCCCCAACACTCACCTTCCTGCCACAAGCAAGCTCACAAATTGGAAACTGTCTTTTGAGACATATGTTAAGTGGAACAACTGAAGGGAGAGAAATATCCCTGTGGGACAGGCAGGTTATCAGGTACTCCAAGCTGTGAGGTACCATGTACTATGTACAGTCTTTGAGGCCGGTGTCACATTCAAAGAAACTTTTGAGCTACCACCCTGTAACACACGAGCTTGTTGTATTGCAATTTTAGATATGTCAGGTAAGCAAAGAGCAAATCTAAGCATATGAGCACTTTAAGACATCATTCAGTACATAACCTAATGAACAATATAAAATTATACTGTCATTTTAAGCCCTCCTTCTCCTATTGCAATTATTTTCTCTCAAGACCAAAAATTCCTGTCTTACTAAAACATTCACTCTTCAGAAAACAGATCTCTTGCAAGCATATCTTAACTGCCTACAGATTTTTCAAATCAAAACATTTCATATAAAACAGTACTGTTACTGTTAAACCCAACAAAATTAGATTTTCCACTTACTCTTTGTATGTTCCAGTTTCAGAATCTTCAGTCATAACATCATGCAGTCCTTCCACTGAAATGTTGATGATACCACAAAATTTATCTTGGATAACACTGTGAAAGAACAAAATTTATCTTGGATAACACTGGGAGAGAACAGGAAAGTCATTTAGCTAAAATAACTAGACAGGAAATTTGCTCAGTAAGTGTAGAGCACACTTACCAAGAGGTATTTCCCTTGCTTACTGCTTAGCTGAGCATGCTATCAAGCAATTAATTATTTTTTTAATTACAAAATGGCTTCACAATACACAAACCCCATTATTCTTAAATATAATAAAACTTTGTGTGCCACCGTTGAAAACTTAGAGATAATTGTAAATTGAATAAAAGAAAATATACATTAGCATGAGAATCATGAACTGAGTGGGAAGGGCATTACCCTGCCAGCAGGAAAGTCAGTAGTACTGGCTTCTACTTTCAGCACTATTTCTGCCATCACCATTCAATGCATAAAACTACCCACAAACTCCTGAGCAATGGCAGCTCTTCAGGTGATACACTCCCCTACTTATGTGTATTTCTTCACTCTCTAAGAAGCTGATTCCCCAGACAGGGTGAAAAATCCCTCCACCCAGTTCTGTATCAATGCCACTTCCATGACTATATAGAGAAAAAGGTGGGGCAGGATTTCTCTGCTTAAACACAGGCATCTCCTGCCATTCGAACACCAGGCTACCTAAGACAAATGAGAAGGGCTGGCAGGTACCACTCGGACCTAGGAGACTAACATCTCTACCCAGCATGACTTGAAGGCTAGACTAGATACTTTCACAATACCCAAATTACACTGAACACGTACATCACTTTCCCTTCAGTTGAGAATTGATGTGACTGTAGAGTAAGGACACAGAAACATGATCTCCCCATGATAGACAGAGTAGGTGCCACCAGCTCCTAGTTAATGAAAAACAGACAACTGCTGTATCTGCTAAATTTCTTGCTACTGTGGATCTAATGCCACAGATGTGCTATTGTGGGACCTTGGTGCTTGGACTCCTGAACTGCAGAAGGGTGAAGAGACACTGCAAGTGAAAAGATTTTTATCTTGGG
Source organism: Pitta sordida (assembly GCA_013390025.1). Classification (NCBI taxonomy): domain Eukaryota; kingdom Metazoa; phylum Chordata; class Aves; order Passeriformes; family Pittidae; genus Pitta; species Pitta sordida. The sequence goes on from WEKX01022523.1 coordinate 14,657, forward strand.
AAGACTACAAAAATTCCAGCTACATACAGGAAAGAAAGAGAAATGGACTAACAGTAAACTACAACACTTCCTGGGACTGCCATTGACTAATGCATTTCATTGCTTCCAGTGTGGAATTTCAGGCTTAATTTTCCCCAAAAGATGAAGCTGCTGTGCCTCAATAGGCAGAAGCAAATACATTCCATTTATTTACTGGCAATGAATAATAAGCACCTGTACTGTAGTTTGACTGTAGTTGATAATTGTTTTAACACAGACGAATCTATTTCTTAATATTCTTTCCTTTTCTTATTTGGGATCAAAACTGAAGACACGGATAAACTGTAGCACCTTGTATATTAGTTACTGCATTTGAAAAACATCTTACCAGAAAATAACAAGATTTTACATACATGATGATTAGATTTTATATAAAAGCAACAGATACTTTGGAAAAAATGTGTGTCATGTTAGAATACTAAGCATAGACAATATCTCCATTATATTTGTTTTGATAAAATTATGAGTCAACTCATGATCATCCTGTTTCCAAGAGATTGTTTTTGTTCACTTTTTAAAATTCAGCTACTGCCAAATACCAGGATCAAACCTGTATTGTGTACAATCAAATTGGAAACTCTAGAATTTCACAAAATGAAAACTGACACCATTTTCATTGCCAGCTATGTATTTTAAAAATCTTTCTCCCTCACCAAAAAGCTATTTTTTCACATTCAGAACAGCAGGGCATTACATGTTGTGAGACTGAATCTCTGTGAGGTTCTGCAGACAGTAAACAGCCTATACGCCTTCAACAGCACTGCTGAGAAAGCAAATGCTGCCTGCTCAGCAGCATGCATGACAAGGCCTCAGAGATAGGGCAGGTTTCTTCAGAGGGCCAAAGGTCTCTACCAAGCACACCTCCCACAAAAACTCTTTTGCCCCGTCCTTTTTTTTAAATGCATCCTTAGGAAAATGTCATTAATGTGGTTGATATTTTCCAATATGAGAAAGGAAACAGCTGTCCTCAGGTTCATGTCTGTACAGGGCAAAGGGCATTCAACTGAGAGCAACTGCAAACACTTTGCAACTGCAGAAGAAAATTAGGCCCTCTTCATACACACTATTTAATAATGCAGATTGTTGTCCACTACCTCTATTATGTCTTCCTTCCAAGCTGCATGAATGATAGTAAATATAATGGTTTGTTTTGGAAGAGACCTTAAAGATCATTCAGTTCCAACTCACATTTCACTTTAACACTTCCAGGGATGAGGCATTCACAATTCCTCAGGGCAACCCGTGCCAGTGTCTCACACTACAGAATTTCTTGCTAACTTCATATCTAAACCTATTCTCGTTCCGTTTGAAGCCATTCCCCTTTGTCCTATTACTACAGCTCCTGACAAAGAGTCCCTCTCTGGTTTCCCTGTAGGACTCCTTCAGATACTGGAAGGCTGCTGTGAGGTCTTCTTTCAGCCTTCTCTTTTCCAGGCTGAACAGCCACAACTTTCTCAGTTCGTCTTTGTAGAGGAGGCTCTCCAGTCCTCTTATTAATTTTGTGTCCCTCCTCTGGACTTGCCCCAACAGTTTCATGTCCTTCTTATCTTGGGGCCCTGGAGCTGGATGCAGTGCTCGAGGTGGGCTCTCATGAAAACAAAGTAGAGGGGTAGAATCACCTCTCTTGATCTTCCGGCCACGCTGCTTTTGATGCAGCCCAGGATACAACTGGCTTTCTGGGCAGTGAGCACACACTGCTGGGTCATGTTGAGTTTTTCATCAACCATCACCCCCAAGTCCTTCTCTGCAGGGCTGCCCTCAATCTTTCTTCAATTAACCTGATAAAAGAAACCCTAGCTGCCAAGCAAATTTTATATTGGGAGAGGGAAAAAAAGGTGTTTGATGCAATGGAGGCACAGCCTTTTGTTCAGCTGCAGGGCTAATTATGGTCACTGTAATCAGGGAAGTTACTTTAATTAACCACCAGGTAAATAAAGTCAGCATAGTACTCATTAACTGTATGAGTTTTTTCCACACTTGTAGACTGATAGAAGCAAGGCCCATTTCAGTAACTTGCATTTCCAAGGATCTATGAAATTTCCAGAAGAAACTGAGGATACTGGTTGAGGACTCACAACATTGTCCTTGGTAATTGACCTTGAAAGCACATAGCAAAATCAATAATTTCTTTATTTGGAAAGGGTATTTTTATTTTAAGGTATAAAGGAGAAATTATATTTTATTTCTTTCTTAGTGATGGTTCATGAGAGTTTTTCTATTTTTTAGGAAAACAAAGAGTGAGTAAGATCTTTCAAAATCAGGTAACTTGCCTATAGCTTTTAGGAAAAATAACACCTCTTTTCTATCCTTTCTTCTCTTCCCTTTAAATGAGATGCACAGTTTCTTTCTACCTAAGAATCACTGAAATGTTTATCAAGTATGGAACTACTAAGCGATGGTTTAAAAACATTTTTACAAAACAAGACACATGCTAATGAAACATAAACATAGCATAGACTCATGCTTCAAAAAAAAAAAAAAAAGAATGATCAGGCAAAGTTCAATAGCAATACAAAATGCATTGGGCCTTATTCCCATAGGTAAGAAAGCAAGCCAGCAACAGAGTGAGGTACGTGTATTTTTAAAGAGACTAAAATTAGTATGCTTGTTTCAAGAAATATATTAAAAAGTCATACACTGTAGTCAGATGAACTTTCAAAACAGAACTGCTAGTACTGTTCATACGAATATCTTAAACCTTGAGAATGGCACTGTTCGAGCAGTTCCCCCCTTGAATTGCATGTAATCAAGATTGAGCAATGCAACAAAAAACAGCACCAAGTTACAGTCGGGTCTCCTATAATGCGGACCCGCGGCCTTAATTGGGATCCGTGAAGCCTGACCTCTGCGTTGAATGGCGGCTGCGCCGCCACCACCGCCCATGCCGCCCACCCCTGCCACCGCTGCCGTCACCGCCCGTGCTGCCCCTGGTGCCACCTGCACCACCACTACCGCGCGTTACGCTGTCACCGCCAGCAGGTCACGCATGCACAGTTGCAAAATGGGTCTCCTACATCGCTAAAAAATCGTGCTGCTAAGACCTGAAGCCGCAATATGGGGGGTGCGAAGTGCAAGAGGGCTGACTGTATAACTAGTTTTATATTTACCCAGTCCTCCCAAGTAACTGGGATCAAACCTCATCTGGGATGCAACAAAAATAAAATGCCCACAGTCAGGACATAAAACACTTCAGAACCCAGTTTTAAAGATACAATGAATGTATTATTCTTCTTTATTACTGAAAGGACATTTTATGCTACCTGTTAATGAAATGTACCTTGTCTACAATAAAAACAAAATCTACCATTTAGGGCAGCTTCCACATGAATAATCCAAAAAGTTTTATTTCAAAGTTAACATAATTTTTTAGATAAAAGAATAAAAGGTTTTGCAAAGGACAAAACAGATGGTATCTGTTCTGAAAAACAGTAGTAGTCATTTTTTGTCACTGTAATTTCTAATACACTCAGCTATCTATTCGACTTTTTTATTATTCTGAGACTTTATGAAAAAATTCACAATTTTAATTCCAATTACACAGATAAATACTGTAGATAAAAGTTTATCATCAGCTTAAAGCATGTCATGATGACTTTTTAGAGTTGTTTAAATAAATTGGACCACATCTGCTATGCATCTCCCTCAGAAAGGGGAAAAACATTCTGTATGGGAAAACATACTTACCATTTTGCTTTATGAGAGCAGACTCAATTAATGAGACTCAACTAACTCTTCCAATGCATTCCCTAACATTCTAATAGACACATGAACAACACATGTACATGAAAGGGTCTGTTTCCTGTTGTGAACACTTTAAAACAAAAGACACTAATTGCAAAAGAAAGCGATTTCCCTCAAAATTGCATAACGAATCTCTCAGTTCCTTGTTAGTCTCATCTCAAGTGTTGGGAAGCTGGATATTAGAGAACATCTCCATGCCACAGGACAGCTTCCAACTGCTCCAATGCTCTGCTTGCACAAACAGCTGTGACAGCAAATACTTCCCATTCATGCTCTTTCATGTTCACCATCACTACAGATGGTAAGGCTCACCTCTGGCAAACAACTCCTACAGCAGCTCGTCAGTGAAAAATACCTCTCTTCAGAGAGAACCTCTCATGTTTTTCTGCAAGACCTAACTAGTTTCCACTGAATTTCAAGTCCATTATTTCTAAAGCTTTTGTCCAAGTAGCTGAACTGAGTGCTCCCTATAAGTATTTAATCTATTACACAGTAAATTACAGTAAAATGTTTTTGCGTTTGAGCCATGAAACCCATGATTCATGAAAATAGTGAACTCATGAATATGCAATTAAGCCCCACCCATCACCCCACCCCCCTCAGCTTCAGAGCTCTGGCAGGCCTTTTGCCCCCTCCCAGCAGGGGAGTCCTGGGAAACCAGGGAGAGCCTCCCTGCGGCTGCACTGCCACTGTGGGGACTCCCGGACTTCTGCTGCTGTAGCAACAGTGTCAGGCTTCTGACAGACCACGGGGCTCTGTCGAACCTCTGTGCAGCGGCGGCAAACTGAGAACCCACCATGGGGCTGTGCGTCCCTCCAGGCAGAATGCAGTTTGCTCACAGACCATTTTCACATTGTATCACACAGATTTGCATGCCCTAACATGGCAGCCAATGGAAGAATTGACAAAAAAGGCAAACTGAACCTGAGGAGTGTGGGGCTCAGGGGTGAAATCCAGCTGTACATTTCCACCGAAAGTGGTGGGAGCTTGAGCTGTTGGGTACACCGGGGGGGGTGTCCTGCACCAGGAGCTTGAGCTGCAGGCTGTGCTTGGAGGGGAGGCATCCTGCTCGGCTGGGCTACGCCTCAGCAGCCCTGGCCCAGCAGCTCCTGGGACGGAGCAGGCGTGAGCAGCAGCTGTGGCAGACAATGACGCACTGCGGGCCCCCCACCCCTGTGCCCACTGGGAGACAGCGGGAAGTGGGACTGCACTAGCCCTGGCAGGGCTGCAGCCAGAATGAGCAGGTGTGAGTGGCAGCTGCTGCAGCCACACTGGGGCCCACTTTAGGTAGGGTTACTGCCAGTTAGGTAGGGTTAGGCAGTTAGGTTACTGCTGGTTAGGTAGGGTTACCAAGCCAGTGCTGGCCCTGAGAGTGGAGCGCCCTGTCCAGAGGCACCAGCCCAACACAGCACTGGGTTGCTACCATTGTCACAGCAATGGGCAATGGGCAGTTTAGCTCTAGCCAGCCCTGGCCAGCCCCAGTGCTTGCAGTGCTCAAAGCAGAGTGGTCACAGCAGAGTGTGCTAGCAACGGCTGAGCCCAGAGGCGGGGCTGGCTGCAGCGCTGTGGAGGGAGCCCCAGGTCCCTGCTGTCTCCATGGCGGCCACACAGGGATTCACCTCTTAGCGGCATGATTTTTCCATGATTGGGGAGGTCTGTTTTGCAGGGCATTTGTGACTGCACCTGTGCAAACTGACAGTCATGAGTATTCAAAGTACACATTCATAAATATGCAAATTAACACCAGCCATTGCACTGCTGCACTGCTCTCCTTGCCCTGGGTGCAGTGCAGAACATGGCAGAGGCACACACGGCTGCTGTGGTGAGTCCATGCCGGAGCTCTATGTGCTTTTCTGAACCTTCACTCCTGTGTTCTCTCCCCATCCCGGGTGGTCGCACCGCAGGACAGTGCTCTGGCTGCGCTGCCCACCCCACACTCCCTGGCTTGTGGTGGGGGGACTCAGCTGCCCCACTGTGTCCACCGGGCCTAGGGATGGTAGCTGGCACTGTGCCATCACCATGCTGATTTTGAAAAAAGTACACAGCCCTTTGCCACTCGCCTATGTGCCAAAGAGATGGCACACGCCCACCCGCTGTCTCTGTTGGGCCCGGGGACGGTGGGTGGCACCATTTTGCCAGTTGAAATCAAAAGAGGGGAAAAGCCTTATCTTGGAGCTGTTGCATTCACGGGGAAAAAAAAGATAAAGAGCACATCGGTGACACAGCCCAGTGTACTGGTGCCAGGAGTGCAGGCTGCTTACATCACACTGGACAGGGCAGTGGGCTCTTCTCCAGGATATGGGTGTAGGGAGGAAGGGGACGTGCGGAGAGAGGAGCAGGAGACAGAAGGGGAGAAAGCTGCAGGCAGCAGGTGGAGGCAGGCAGGGAGGCTGCAAGCCTTCCAGGTGCAGTGTGCCTCTTGTCCTCCATTGCTGCTGCTGGCTCCTCTTGCCCGTCCCCTCCCGCACCATGTCACAGGCTGAGCTCAGTGGGACCATGCAGAAGGCAGGGCCGAACAAGGAAGGGCTAGGGTTAGTGTTGCTGTGGCAACACTAGTGAGCTGCCCATTTGGTGTTAGCTAGCTCCCAGCACCCTCGCCCCCCCTCCAGCATCCCAGGGCCTGTCCCAATGAGTCAGCCTCTGGCAGAGTCCAAGACCCTGGCTGGGTGTGCTCAAAAAAGGTTACTGGATAAGTACTGGCTAGTTTTAAGTTCACATTTTTGCTTTTGTGGAGTCACAGACCAAGGCAGAAATTTTAACTCTCTGGGAAGTTAGATTTCATTGCTACGGATACTCAGTCTCACATTTCAAATGAGAAGATCATCATTAGAAGGAAAGCATTCCTGCATTACAAAAGAAGCAGCAGCTCAGAGAAACTTGGTGAAACTTCCTGAAGTTTTGCTACTTGAGTAGAAACAATGCCCTTAATGTTATTAGATAGCTGGCCTGTGAGAAAGAGACATTATGTATTAAAACAAAAGCAAGTCTTTACACATGAAAAGTGATTTGAATTACTGGAGTAACAAGCAGGTAAAAATCACAGGAAGTCAGGTTGAAAATAAGTTACAATAGACATAACCTGACAATAAAAGAACATCAATATTTGAAATAGAAAGTTAAACCCAATGCAAACCACATTGGAAAATATCCATATTTTGAAGATGCAGCCTTCATTAGGAACATGTATTTTGACCTTACACGTCCAAAAATAACCTAAATAAGTAGATTAATTAGCAATTAATTCAGTAGATGGCATTGACAGTGTATTTTTTCAATTTGTACTTCGTATCTAGCCAAAAAGTCCCTCAAACTATTGCCACATAGATGACAAAGTATCTTTTATTGACAATAATTAACGAGCTTTGTTACCTCAGTGTGGTGGTTTGACCTTGGTTGTATGCCAGAGATTCACCCACAGCCACTCTCTCATTCTCCACCCCTCCCCCCCTACAAACAGGGGGAGAGAGGAAAAGGGAGAAAAAACCCTAAAGTGTTTTTGCTATAGCAGGAATGAGGACTATTAGAAATCTTTTACTGTGACACGCAAAACAAACTCCAAAGTGGGAATGTAAAGGATTTATTTTGAACAAGATCAGAGCTTAAAGTGGGAAGTATCATTTTAAAGGCAACCTTCTTCCACACCCCTCTGCCTCTTACAAGAGATACCACATTCCCCCTTACCTCCAGGAGGCAGGGGGGGACACCAGTAGGGGAAAACCAGGCAGTTGGTGTTTGTCTGCTGCTGCTCAAGGGAGAAGGCTATTTCACTGCATTCCATGGCGTCCCTCCCATGGGAGAGTCTTTCATGACCCTCCCCAGCATGAGTCCAATCCCAGGGGCAACAATTCTTCCGTACTCTGCTGCTTGTGGGTCATTCCACAAGGTGCAGTTCTTTGAGCACCGGCTGCTTCAGCGTGGTCCCCTCCCAAAGAACACAGATTCTACCAGGTAGAGAGTTCTACTCCAGTGTGGACTCTCCTCTCCACGGGCCACATGTATCTTCTGAGACTCTGCTCCAATGTGGACTCCAACAGGCTGCAGCCTCCCTCCAGCATCCGCTTGCTCCAGCGTGGGCCCCTCTCTCTACAGGCCACAGGTGGATGTTCTGCATTCCTGTGTTCTCTCCATTCCATGGGCTGCAGGGGGACGCCTGGAACACCTCCTCCCCCTCCTTCGGGTCTGGCCTTGGTACATGCATTTGGTGTTACAACTTCTCACGGCTCTTCTCCAGCAGCCATCTTCTGCTTCCTGCTGTTATTTTTTTTCCCCCATCTTAAATATGTTAGCACAGAGGCCTCTCTCTCTCTCCTGATTGGCCTGGCGTTGGCCGGTGGGGGGTCCAGCCAGCAGCTGGCTGGCATTAGCTCTGACAGCTATGAGGTAGGCTTCCAGCAACTTCTCCAAGAACAGCCTCCCCCATAGGACCCCCCGCTACCAAAAAAACCCAACCACAGCAAACCCAACACACTTAGACATAATAAACTTGGTCAGTTTTTCAATCCAACAGAAATTTGGTTTCCCTTAACTCCAGTTTGGGGTATTTAATAAAATGATACAGATACACACTAATAAAAAAGTCACTTTAATATATGTATTATACAGACTGAATACACAACTTTGTAATACATAGGTATTAATAGAATTTGTGTAATTTGAAATTTTTCTCTTCCTCAATAGTTTGGACATGTCAGCTGTAAATACGCTCCCTTTTTATCCCCACTGTGCTTATTAATGAGGCAGAGTAGAAACTGTATTAAAATAAATACATGAAGCACTGCTTTTTTTCCCATTCCCCTAGATTTCTTGGCTTCACTACCCTCCTAAGGACTGAAGTTTTGCTGGCTTCAAGCTTCAAGTTAGCTATGGAATTGCCATAGGAACTCATATCATAAAGTACTGAAACAGAAATCCAAATGTACTTTAAATTAAAACGTACTTTATACTGCATTTATACTTGAACTACAGGTGAAAGATTCCTACAAACAAGGTCAGAGGATAATAAACCTATCCATGTCAGATTTAAATGACATTTAATACAATAGTAAACTTCAAAACACTCAGGAAGCAAAAGATGATGCAGAATCCAAATTGTGCCATTTTTCACAATTCTATCAAGTACTTGTAATTTTAGAAACGTGACTTCTCGATTTCTTGACCTTGCATATCACAGTAAATACCAAAGAAACTCAGATAAATTACAATGATGAATGTTCGAACAATATTACCTGTGCCTGACTTTCTGATGCAGTTCGCTTCAGCAGCCTAATCTGGTCCAATTCTGAATGTCCCACTGATTTTCGAGTTAGAGACTGCACTGGGTCAGTTATGCTATATCTCCCAGGCTGATAAAAGCCATAGTATTCTATTCTCTTTTCCCCTGAGTTTTCCAGCACCTTTAGTTTCTGCCTAAACTGAATAAGTTTACAGGTTAAGAACAGGATGACAGCACATGACAGAATGAAAAAGGCTAGTAAAATATCAAAAGCTTGATTCATCTTCTCAATCTGCTGTGCACAAATCAGGGATGTTTTTAATGACACAGGAGCAGCATCTGTTGAAAACAAACCGTTTTCTTCTACAGTTCTGTTAATAGGTGTAATCTCTGCTGGTATTTGAACTGGTAATGTTGATAATACTGTAGTTGCCTGTGATGGAATTTCAACAGCATTTCCTTCATTGGGCAACAGGGTAGTAGACGCAGCTGTAGTTCCTTCCCAGAAAGCAACATGTTTAGTTTCTGCACTGACAAATTGTTTGAATGTGTTGTGCCTGTTTCCTTCATGCCACGCCACTACCAAAGTGGTAGCGCTGTGATGGACACTGACAGATCGCAGACTCCAAGCAGTTTCTGGGCTGGCAGTATGGCTAACGCAGTTTGAAAACTGAGTCCACTTAATGAAATGCAAAGGTCTACCACGCATACTCGGGGGATTCTGGCAGTGAATTCTTACAGAAATAGGAGATGATGATAGCCAGTTAAGTAACCTAATCATTTTGCAGCTGCAGTTCCAAGGATTAGAATTTACATGTAGATGAGTTAAAGATACTAAAGGCTTGAGTACTTCAGGCTGTAATTCTGTAATATTATTAAAGGCTAAACTAAGCATTTTAAGTGACTGTCCCATTTTATCAAAGGTGCCCTCACCAATACTGGTTATTTTATTTCTGCCTAGCTGAAGATCTATTAAATTGTCTAATAAAGTAAAAGTGCTGGAATTTATATTTTCTAAATCATTATAACTTAATATTAGCTGGCTAAGGTTGTTTAATCCAAAAAATCCATTTACAGAAATACATTTTAACTTGACATTTTTCAAAGACAGATATCTAAGCTTGTTAAGTCCTTTAAATGCAAAAGGCTGTATTGATCCAAGAGGATTGTCAGACAAAGAAAGTCTTTCAAGATTTTTGAGCTTTCCAATAGCATTTGATGGCACAAATGTTAAGTTGTTACCTTCAAGAAACAAATATGCAAGGTTTTCAAGATGATGAAATGCTGAATCTGAGATCCGTGAAATCTTATTATTGGCTAGGTTTAGTGTTTGGAGACTTATCATTCCCAAGAAAGTCCCACTTCCAAGGACACTGAGATGATTTCTTTGAAGTGTTAAATACCTAACAGAAAGAAGATCACTAAATAAACCTCTGGGAACAAAAGCTATTTGATTATTCTGAAGGTATAAACAATGAAGATTGGACAGGCCTTCAAAGATTCCTGGATCCAACCGTTTAATATTATTGTTATTTAGATGCAAGTAGCACAGTCTGGGCAGTTCCACAAAAGCTTTTGGGTGTACATACAAAACACTAGAATTATCCATGTAGAGTGCAGCAAGCTTCTGAAGACCTCTTAGTTCATTTGGAGTGATATGTGATATATTATTTCCACTGAGGTACACAAGAATTGTCGTTTCTGGAAGGTTCCGAGGGATGCTTGAAAGCCCTGCATTACGACAGCTAACTTGTCTCCTTGTGCAGACCTGACAAGCAGATGGACAGCCAAAAGCCTCCTTCTGAAGCAGCAACAAAAGAAAACAATTAAGTATATACAGGAATGCTCCTGGGAAGGGTGAAGAGCTTTGCAGAACATACATATCCCTGTCTTTGGCCTTCTTACTCATCTCTGACTTTGCTAGTAGAGACAGAAAGAGGTACATAAATATTATTAAATCAAATATATAATTGTATAAATATTAAGTAATTCAATCTATGTGTACAGTCTTTAATCTAATGTACAGTCTTTAAAATATTAACATTGCTCTCAAGACTGGTATTTCACACATTCTCCTTCCATGCCAAATAATCAGTTTAAAACTCAAATGTACCAAGTCTGAACTACAATGAAAAAAATTTCAAAGGAAATGAACAATTAAATAAATTTAATTTAATTAAATTTGCCAGAAACTATTTAATTGGTTGCAGCATAAAAGCATCTAGGCTGTCAAAATAACAGCCTCTATTAAATTAAAAATACTGTTTATTAACTACTTTTTATAATTAAGAAGAACTAGGAAATGTTGCAAAAGCATTCACAAAGAAACATCAGCTGTAATCAAGTTTCCTTTCACCGATAGCTCATTTATAATTTGAATTTTACCTGTAAAGAGTTGAGCTACAGTCAAAACAAATAAAAACAATTCCTTACCCCAAATCTGAAGTTCATTATTTCTGTTATTTTGTCATCTGCAGTTATAAGCCAGCTGACTATACTCATCTGTGAAACCTTTGTAATGGCAGTGTTGCTGCGTACTAGATCATTCACATTTTTGCCCCAGGATTTGCAACAGTTTGCTCAGGAAACTAAGAAAGAAGTGCTTAAAGTCAGGTTTCCATGGATACAGGAAACCCTGGGACAGGAAGCCATTTTATCTGTGCTTCAGAAGTATTGTTGGAAAGGAAATCTCAATGATTTTATTCTAGAAAACAAAAAACTATCTCAGTCAGTAACTGCTGCTTTCTGAACTTTTTAAAAATCTACTGATTTAACTAGGAAACCTCAGAAGTGTTTTACCGTAGTTAGGCATAATTTTCAGAACAAAGCATAACTATTTGTAACAGTGGTATCACATTACCTGTAACTCCTTTCTATTTCAGCCAGAATATGAAATGTTTTTTTCAATGAACAGCAACATTTCTGTTCTCTCTCTGTCTACAGAGCCAAACTGCTGCCACCCCACACATTCCAGTGGCCCAGCTGAGAGGAAGAAGACAAATCTGGAGGGAAAAGCCCTAGCCTAGTGCCTCCCACATTCTGCCAGGCACATCCTGCCAGCAATCCCAAGGAAACCCAGGCGATCTTAGAGATGAGAATGGCATGATGTGGTACTAACCTGCTAAGTATTTTCTGTATTTCAGACTCGGTTTAAGCACTTCAAATTTTGCTTTAGGCCATCTTTTTTAAAGCAAATTTATCCTCAACCATAGAAGGACTACTGTTCTGAGAGACACACCTTTGGTCCACAGCTTTAATTTCCTGCAGTGTCCCTTGTGCAGATAAACACTTAGCGCAAATGTGGACTATAAATAGCCCCCTTGCCTAAGGACCGGAGATTACATCCTCAGTTTATCCATTACAGCGTCAAAATACTTGCAAAGTCCAGTCACACCATCAAAGGGGGAAAGGGGAGATTAAAACTACAAATAGCAACATAACTATAAACCCATGATTTTACTGCAGTGAGACCTGCGACAAAAAGATGACAAAGCCTATTCATAGCCATAGCCTAGGAAAAGGCACACCAGCAGCAGAATTAAGTCACTTCAATTACAATGATCTCACACTGGAAGCATGAGTTCACATAAGAGGTGAAATATAAACCAAATGTCTTTGTCTATATAATGCAAGCTGAAATGCATGAAAAACATGAGAAAAGAAACAGGAACATGCTTTTGAAGCTCTCTTCCAAACACCTTGTCTAAAATAAGAAATCAGTAGGACCAGTAAAATCGGTCCCTGGGCCATTTTAGACTAAGCTTGGAACAGTTATAACCCAGAATTAGAACTGCATTTAGTTCTTCTTCACTAAGACCAACAAATAAATAGGGAAACCATTCTTTAGATTTAACTATTTAATTTCGCATTTCAATTTTTTCACAGTATTTAACATAATGGTTAGTATAAAAAAAAGTAAAAAAAAAAGGCACGTCAACTACATAAAGGGAAAATACCATATAGTTTTGAACAGTTCACAGATTTGGAGAATTATCCTAATACTCTAAGAGTAATTGAAACACATTAACTAGATTAAATAAAGCCACAAGGGGAAAACCACAGATTGATCAAAACTGAACAGTTACATCAAACAGGAACTTATCTTTTACCCAAGATAGGTAGATAGCCTTCACTATAGCCTATTTATACTGATACTTACATATGTAAAAAAATAAAACATTATTTCTTCCAAGATGTGCTGTGAAAAACAATGCCTTAAGGCTACAGGCTACAGGAAGTCAACTTAAAAAAACCCCAACAAATCTTATTAGATCTCCCATTTTGCAAAACATCAGAAGTAACGTATTTTGAAAGACTACAGTGGGCAGATAAATGGAAGATGATGCCCAGGAAGTGGCTGAATGTCTCTAGGGTCTTGTACTGAATGTACCTTCTCAATATTCATAAAAGTTTTGCCTGAACCTTAGCTGCCACTTTGGTTCTGAGCACACTGTTGACCCTTCCAACGTTCAAAATGAGGAAGAAAAATAAATTCTTAATCCACGTCACATCTTCTTCCAATTTGCAGCAAGAAATCTAGAGAAGGTTCTGTTTTACACTTTGTAAATTCAGTGCCTACAGAATCAATTGGGTTGTATTTTACTGGTATTGCTTCACTACTAACAGATACTGTTAAAATATCTCAAACCACTATCGGTTAAGAATGAAAGGCAAGATTATATGCCACATAACTGATGCCATTTTGAGGAAAACCACAAAGAAGACTCGGATGCACGTGTAACTTGGACCTGCATTTCTCAAACTCGTTTGTATTTACACAATAAAAGTCACCATGAGTTGAAAAACAAGGAAAAACCCAGGAAAACCCCAAGAGTGTCTTTCCAACAAGCTTAGGGAGCTCTCATAGTGATATATTTTATTCACTGCAAATTTTATTCTCCAGTGAGAGACATACTACAGTTAAACACCCTCCATCGCGAGGAAAGGGACAGGTCAAAGGCATAGCGAAACATTAAACTCGCAAAGAACTGCAGGTCGTTAATATGCATGCAGGCCATGCCCATTGTTCCACCCTCTGGAACTCTGGAGNCCGGAGCCGCCTGCCGCTGGTGCACGCCGGAGTCGCCTGCCGCCGCGGGACTGCCGCACTTCCAGCACACAGCTTGCCTCACTTTCGTGGGGCAAGTTTTCCCGTTCAGGGACCGGGGGCACAGTGCTACCATTGCGAGCCCACTCCCCGCAGGGCGGGGTGAGTCCCGCCCCACGGGCACTGCAGTACCGCCTCTCGGCAGAGCAGAGTCAAACTGCGTATGCGTCAGGCAGCTGGGCTCACTGACTGCTGAATGATATTTGCGAAAAAATTGCTTCGCAAATGGGCGAGGTCGTGAAGGAGAAGTCGTGATACAGAGAGGATTCACTGTAGTTTTGGACCTGAATACAACTTCACATGGCAACAATTCAAAGTTACTTCTGAATCCTGAAGTGAATTTTAACTTAACATGCTAACATTGATAAAGTTACTAATGTCATTGCTTTTTAACATTAAAATCTAGTTCAACAATAACTCCTTGTCAATACAAGCATGAAGTCTGAGTAATAGCAATTTGTTAAACTGTGCATAATATGCAGTGCACCCAGGCAGCTAAGAAGGCCAGTGGCATCCTGGCCTGTATTAGGAACAGTGTGGTCACTAGGACTAGGGAAGTTATCCTTCCCCTGTACTCGGTGCTGGTCAGACCCCATCTTGAGTACTGCGTGCAGTTCTGGGCTCCCCAGTTTAAGAGGGATGTTGAGCTGCTTGAGAGGGTGCAGAGAAGGGCAACAAGGATGGTGAAAGGGACTGGAGGACAAGCCCTATGAGGAGCAGCTACGGGAACTGGGGTTGTTCAGCCTGGAGAAGTGGAGGCTCAGAGGCGACCTAATTGGTGTTTGTAACTACCTGAGGGGAGGCTGCAGCCAGGTGGGTGTAGATCTCTTCTCTCAGACTGANATGACAGGTCAAAGTAACTGGAAGAGCATACAAGCACTGCACCCAGTTCAGGTTTTCCAAATGTCAGACTAAAGTCAAGATAAGGAATATTGCATAAAATAGGCATGCAAATCCCTTTTATATATAGCAGAAAACGTGCAGAAGTTCAAAAAGTGTGTCTGAAGTCAACTTTTGAAGAGGGACTTCATTCTCCTAATCACAACAAAATTATATTAAAGCTCATAGAAACATACAACCAATATTTAGAACTGTAATTATTCTTCCAAGTTTGTAAGAACGAAACTATGTGCTGCCCACTCACTGTGTAATTTAGCAAGCACCTCCTGTTGCAGGTTTTCCTTCCTACTTTTATTCTCCACAGGTAGGCTATTATACAACTTCTTGTTTTGTTTTCAATTACCCACTTCCTTCTGCCCACATTGTCTCCAGATATGACCACATATCAAAGTAATTCAGGTATTAACCTACTGATGGGGTAGCATACACATCATCATTTAATTAATATCCAGTCAGTAGGTGAACTGTGGAAACCTTATTGAATTACCAGATCCCAAACCTTCTTTTTTGTACTTCTCACTATCATATAGTTTATCTAAAAATTTTCAACTGTCTAAAATATTGCAGATTCCTTCCAGTATTTCAGATTTCTGGTTAAGTAAAAATCTTGACTTACTACTTCAGTTACTGAAAATTTCTCTGTTTCACAGAGTGAAAACTAGTATTTCTCACTGAGGATTAAAAAATTATTTTTTTCTCACTGAGGATGAGAAAACAAGCTTCCCTTCTATAAATCTTATTTGACTGTAGATTCTAGTAAAATAGTAAGACATAAAACTCCTGTGAAATTAAGAGCTTCCTTTGAGAAATTGTTGGAACGAATTTATTTTCTTCATTCAGAAAATGAAGTCTTATATGGAGCAATCAGTAGCTAAGTGAACAAAACAGTAAAATAAAGTTGACCATCAAGAAATCTGCAGATCTGATATGCTGACGATATTTATGACTTTAGCATTTACTATTCACTGCAATATTTAGTAAATTCTGTTCAAACTATAAAAGTAATAAGGAATGTATTCAACACTAATGCAATTAAACCAAAAGACTTAAAGAACTCAAAGCAGTTTCCTAAATTTCAACCAGAACAAATAATTCACCTTCTAGAAACTGATTCAAATCCAAATCCAATTACAATGTAACTGCTTCCTAGTTTAGGAGACACGATGGGCACACATTTGGCCTTAGCAACTGAAAGGTTCAAACATTTAATGAGAAAATTTCAACATTTCCTAAAAACCCCTATTTATTCCTTGAAAATATGAACATTCTTTATACTTTGGAACTTTTTTTTTTAATACCAAAACCTGATGTTCTGTTTTAACACTTTCTCATTAAATTGTTTGAATATGAAATGTTATTTTTCAAGACAGTACCGATCTGCAGAAGTTCTTGTAGTGACAATAACTGTGGTGTTAATCACTTCTGGTATCTTACTGTAATACAGTGATCATCCGCATATTCTCAAACCGTAATTTGCTCGATCCAAATAGTTGCGGGTGATTTTTCCGTGAGCTGTGCGACCTTGGTGCATGCACAGAACGTACCACAAACCCATCAGCTTGTGAATATATAATGAGCTCATGAATACATAATTGGTCCCCCCCGCCATCACTGCCCACCAGACTTGCCGTACATCCTTCATTCTCACAGTTTAAGAGGAAGGGGAACCACTCCCATCTCCGTGAAGCTGCTGCCTCAAGCCCAACCACACTGAGAGGCAGGAGGGGGAAGGAAATCAACCAAAAAAATACCAAAACCCATCACGCCCCATGGGGGGAGTAGCCACATTGTCTCCTCTTGTTCCCACTCTCCATCTGTAACTCCATTCCCCTGCGCCCCCTTTCCACTTGGAGAGACACGGCCCATGTCAGTGGGAGTGAGGGCACCGACAGTGAATGACCATGAATGCTAACAGGTTATGTGTGCAGGACCAGAGTGCACACAAGAGACACAGCATCCTAGCCTGGCCCTTGCACCTCCGAGGCAGTGTTAAGAACAAGGCTAGTGTGAGGATAACATTGCACCTTTGACTTCAATTCTTTCAACTTAATTGGCTTGACGATGCCTGAACGGGGTGGTAAAGTATATGTTCACAGCATCACAGAATCACAGAAAATTATGAGTTGGAAGGGACCCACAAGGATCATCTAGTCCAACTCACCACCTAATACCCGTACAGAGACCGAGAGCACATCCCAGAGCGTAACACCAAGCTAGATGCCTCACAGTCTAGCAGGCCACTCTGAGCCGGAAGGGGCCCAGGGTCATCCAGCCCTACACCCCCCAGCTAGACAATGTCACTAAGCTCCTCCAGTCTTCTCTTAAACACTTCCAGGGATGGCGACTCCACCACCTCCCTGGGCAGCCCATTCCAATATGCAATTACTCTCTCAGTGAAAAACCGCTTCGTAACGTTAAGATTGAACCTCCCCTGGCGTAGCTTGAGGCCGTGTCCTCTCGTTCTGGTGTCATCAGCCTGGAAGAAGAGGTCTACACCCATCTGGCTGCAACCTCCCCGCAGGTAGTTGTAAACAGCAATGAGGTCCCCTCTGAGCCTCCTCTTCTCCAG
>WEKX01022530.1:0-28267 GCA_013390025.1 Pitta sordida
TTTTTTTTCCCACTTTTTTCTTCAACAGAGAGCATTTGGCTAAGGAGAAATTCACTCTTCATTACTTAATGTCTCATTACTGAACATTACTCATTACTCACTGGATACTCATCAAAGACCACATTCTGAACCTGTGAATCAAGTGAATCTGTGCATCAAGTGAGAGGCATAAAGAGGCACTCAGCTCCTGTCCAATCGTGCTTTATTGTGCCGATAGCATGAGGGAGATGGGAATGATTAACAGAATGTCACCTCCCTCTCCTCTCTATTGTGTGTGAATTTGGCTCAGTCTCCCGTCTTCTGACTCACAGCACTAGAGAGTGTGGTTGATTTGATGAAAAGAAGAAGAAAGCTTTATTTTAGGAAGAAAGACTACATTTTCTGTTTATCAACAGAGTATGGAGAAACAGAGTCAAGACTGCTTTTCAAAGATGTGGGCATTTTTTTCTGAGGGACACTCTCTCTCTGACTGAGCACATAGAAACTTAAACCTAAACTGGAAATTTTTGCATTCTGTGTAAGCAAAGAATCAGACACAGGTTACACACACTTAATATATTCAGTTAATAATTTTAAATGAATACTTCCTTTTTTTTAATAAAAAAAAANTGCAGCCATGCAAACATACAGGTTTACTGTCATTTTGGTCACTGCGGGGGGAGCCTGACAACTTCTACTTAAAGGTGCAGAAAGTTGTAAGCTGCCTGTAAATACACGCCATCTTCATGTAGGCATCTTAAATAAAACAGGACATCCAAACCACCACTAAATGCCTATAGTCTGGCTAGTCTTTACCTGATTTGCTGAAGTATATATATACCTATTGGTATGTACACATGTACACATGTACGTATGCATATATGGTCAGCCACAGTCAAAGGAGATAAGCATCTATGTTTGTGTAAGTCTAGCTGTATGTGTGTGCAGGTTCCTTTACAGAAGCACATGAGTCCTCTGCATCCAGCTGAGTGCCAGCTGAGTCCAGAATAAGGCTTTTTCCAGACTGCTATATCACTTACACCTTTCGTAGCCTGTAGTCTTCCTCAGGCAATTAATGCACAAATATTTTTTAAAGTCGCACAGTGAGCATTTTAGTACAAGCAAATTCGCTTTTTATACTTCAATCTAAATGACCTGGTCTTTTAATGGGGTTGACAAGTTCTTCCAGAAAAATGTCAAGCACCATCTGTTTTCACAGATGAGTTCTCTGTTGTTGAAATACTGTCAATCATTTGCTAAGGTCTAAGATTTTTAATAGCACTGTAGTATTTAAAGATCTACAATGTCTTCTCTGCCAGAAGGCTTTTTTTTCCCACTTTTTTCTTCAACAGAGAGCATTTGGCTAAGGAGAAATTCACTCTTCATTACTTAATGTCTCATTACTGAACATTACTCATTACTCACTGGATACTCATCAAAGACCACATTCTGAACCTGTGAATCAAGTGAATCTGTGCATCAAGTGAGAGGCATAAAGAGGCACTCAGCTCCTGTCCAATCGTGCTTTATTGTGCCGATAGCATGAGGGAGATGGGAATGATTAACAGAATGTCACCTCCCTCTCCTCTCTATTGTGTGTGAATTTGGCTCAGTCTCCCGTCTTCTGACTCACAGCACTAGAGAGTGTGGTTGATTTGATGAAAAGAAGAAGAAAGCTTTATTTTAGGAAGAAAGACTACATTTTCTGTTTATCAACAGAGTATGGAGAAACAGAGTCAAGACTGCTTTTCAAAGATGTGGGCATTTTTTTCTGAGGGACACTCTCTCTCTGACTGAGCACATAGAAACTTAAACCTAAACTGGAAATTTTTGCATTCTGTGTAAGCAAAGAATCAGACACAGGTTACACACACTTAATATATTCAGTTAATAATTTTAAATGAATACTTCCTTTTTTTTAATAAAAAAAAACTTGCATACAGTCATACAACCAGTCATACAATGATTATAAATGTATCCCTGTTCTATTCAGGAAAGATGATTTGTTTTTATTAGAGAGAAATACTGTAAAACAATTGGCATTTCTCTAAGGGTTGCTTTCTATGAAAAGGCAACTAAAATACCCTCAATCTGAAAGGCACATTATATTTCAACTGATACTTTATTCTATTTCAGTAAACTCTGATCTCACTATCTAAAAGAATTGTGTAATGATTATAGTTTTATACAAGACGTGAGGAATGGTATGAGATTTTTTTTTGTACTACAGGTCTCTTTGGATCAGCCATGTTAGATGAAGTTTATTTGACCCATCTTTAGCCAGATAAGTGTTAGTCATCTAGTTTAATCTAATTTCCTTAGATTGCCTGGAGTCTGGCACTCACAAAAGACAGCTGAACCAGCCTCAACTGCTCAGCATCTATGGGATGAATTGTACTCCAGATCATATCTTCCTAGTAATTATAAACAAGAAATAAATGGCTAGTTTAGAAGATATGCCTAAATTTTACGTAACTGAATTTATGCTCTGTCTCAACGTGACTCAGTTCTTCATAGTACTGCAACTCACAGTTGTATTCATACATGTTTTGAGTTTGCGTGATAAGGTGATATGAAGGGGTCACAGGGAGAGACTTCTGAGAGAAGCTGCCAGGACCTTCCCCCAAGTGTGACAGAGCCAATGCCAGCTGGCTCCAGGATGGACCTACTGCTGGCCAATCAGTCCATCAATGACAGTGGTGTTAACATATTTAAGAAGAAAGAGGGGAGGGGGAATAGCCACCAATTTCAGCTAGTAAAAACAGTGAGCAGATTTCCTAGAGCATGTTTGCTGGTAGGACTTGTGACATAGAATCACATAGAATATTCTGAGTTGGAAGGGACCCGCAAGGATCATTGAGTCCAACTCTTAAATGGCACCACTGCCTCCCTGGCGGGAATGAAATCCCTGGCCGGCCGCATGAGAGGCAGAGACACTCACCACCATGGAACAGACCCACGCTGTAGCAGTTTGCAAAGAATTGCAGCCAAGGGGAAGGAATCACATTGGAGAAGGTCATGGAGGAATGTCTCCCATAGGAGGGACCCTACATTGGGGCAGGGGAAAAGTGTGAGGAGTCTTTCCCCTGAGGAGAAAACAGTGGCAGAGAAATGTGTGCCCAAAGCCCCATTTCCCATCCCCTTTCATTGCTTGGAGACAGTAGGTAGAGAAAACTGGCAGTGAAACTAACCCCAGGAACAAGGAAAGGGTGCGGGTAAGGTGTTTTAAAAATTTGGTTTACTTCTTATTATGCAGCTTCGGTGGAGAGTGACAAAACAGCTTTGACTGGTGCCGGGCACCCGGTCGTGGTCAATCCACCACGATGCTGTAATTTTAATTTTAATCTGCTGTGAATTGTTAATATACTTTGATCACACACATCTTTACTTACAGGGAAGTTCCACTGGTATCTCTTATATTCTTCATATAATAAGACAGCTCTGTTATCCTCTGTTGTTAAGAGGAAAATTCTTTCAATTTCTTTTGTGCTGTACTGATTCTCTGTGGTCTTTGCTTAGGCTGCTATGGAAGGCTAACTTTAACAGTAATCATCATTAAAGGAAAAGATTTCCACATCTCTAGAAATTTTCCAGAAATGCCAGTTATGCCTCAATAAAATGTGAGACACTAACTAGTAAAAACATTTTAAACTTCCACCTACAAATTTTAAATAGTTGACTAAGGATTTCTCTAGTTAATGAATACTAGAGTGGCTGAGGGAGATGGGATTGTTCAACTTGGAGAAGAGGAGGCTCACGGGAGATCTTATCACTCTCTACAACTGCCTGAAAGGAGGGTGTAGCCAGGTCAGTATCCATCCCTTCTCTCAGGCAACCAGTGGCAGAATGAGAGGACACAATCTCAAGCTATGCCAGGGGACGTTTAGCCCATAGTTCAGGTGATGAGGCGGTGTTAGGTAATAGGTTGGACTTGATGATCTCAAAGGTCATTTCCAACCTAATTAATTCTGTGACACTTTTCAATAATTTTTGCAATATCAGGAAGGTTTCTGAAAACTGTAAAAGGGTAATGATGTACTCACAGTGTTGCTCAAACAAAGTAATTAAAAACAGACCAATCTGACCAGCATCAGTAAATATGGGAAATAGCTGAGACTCTGTTAATGAACAATTAAGAGAATGATTAATGTTTCAGGAAAACCCGTTAGATCTATTCCAAGCAATTTGCTATTTTAATGATCCCAGCTTGATTGGTAAAGGTAATGGATGTTGTTTAATATACCTTTACTTCTGTAATGATCGTGACTCAATATTGCTTGACATTTTGATTAAGAACTAAAATTATATAACATGATGCATCAAGAATGCATTAAAAATAGCCATGGCATAGCTGATGAGAGAACCAGGCACTGTGTTTCAGAGGGACCAGAAGGATCTGCAGAAGTTGATTCTTAGCTTTATGAAACATAGTCCTTTTCCATAACTTAGAACAAAGCAAACCAAAGCAAATTGATAAAGTTTCCTGTTGGTAGATATTTTTGGAAAATAATAGGTACAACTGAGAGGATAAGTTCCCAACGGCTTAAAAAAGTGTATTTCTTTGTCTGCTGGAGGAAAGCAGAAAACAACATTTTTTTATTTGTCTTTAATTAAATATCTGGAAAATATTGGTTATGGAGAGAACAGTAGAATATTGGCTAGTTGGCAATGCAGAGGGCTCTGGAGGGATAGAGGAGCAGCAGATGAAATTCTTACAGAATATCTGTAAGATCAATATACAGTCCCAAGTAGGATTTGTGTGTCTGTTTCTTTTGTACTGACAGAGCTGTGACTGCCACCATATCCACATATGCTGGTAACAATTTATGAGGCCTGTTGGAAACTGAGAAATCAAGTCTTGCCTTGTAATGGAATCCTGGGAGCTGAAGAAATCTAGAATATCAAAAAATCTAGAACGTTAAGGACTTCCCTTAAGTGTCAAGGATAGCAGCTGTACTGCTTGCAATTTACCCCTTATCAACACAGAAGAAATAGACATTGATAGCATCCCGGTGTACCCTGGAGAAGGGAGCTTGGCAGGAGCTTAAGCTAAGGCATGCAAACAAACAACTTCTGCAGAATTTTCTCACCATGAGAAGCCCCACGTTGGAGCAGAAGACAGAACTGTGAAGGTCTACCAATGAACATAAACATGTGTGCAGCCAATTAGAATAGCCTTCTGATACTTTGTGTGATAGAGGCATTTTCACTAGCAAAAGTGTGTGTGTGTTTTGCTTTTGACCACCCTTAATCTGACACTTAAGTACCTATACTGAGAGTAAAATATGGATAATGGGCAATTCAGTTCAGTTGCCAAAATTATAACAAGATCCAATCCATAATGAAAGTTGGGTTAGGTAAATGAAGGTGTAGTTTCATAGCTTTCAGCCTACTTAGTCACTGAGGAAAATTTACCATAGTTCTCAGTGTGTGTTCCTGACATTGAATGTTTGAAACTAGAATACAATACTAATTTTTAAAAGTGTAATTCAACTAAAGATCTTGTGAAATGTCCTGAATGATGCTGTCCGCAACCAGACTGTTTCATTCTAAGAACTCTCAACAGAATTTTTAAACAGCAGTGAATTAATGAAGTTGGTCAATGGAGGAAGATACATATATTTTTGAAAACGTTTAAAAGAAGCTCTTAGCAGCCAATGTTCAGCCACTTACCCAAGGTCACACAGGCTGTGTGAAGCAGAATCAGAGACTACCTCATGCTACAGTGCTCTCACTATACTTTTCTTTTTCATCATTTGGAGATCATTCCAATCCAGCAGTGTCCCAATTCTGAAAAATGACAATTTTGAAAATAAGCAACAAAAATACAAATGCAGTTGCAAAAGCTTTTATTGCTGATTAATTTTCAGATCACTACTAAGAAGATAAAACTGAATTCAATACACATTAGGTACTTTTTATGATATCATTAACTCAAGTGAGGTGAGATTGAGCATGCTATTCCTTGAAAATTAATTACTTACATCCAACTTCAAAATCTTTCCTTTGAATGTTTTATAGCTCTAATTTTTGTCATAGGCTTGCTAAGACATCTTACCATACAAGCTATTCTATTTTGTGTAGGACAGAGTCTACTAAATGCTTGTTGTACAAAAATTTCTCTGCCATAGCAACAGCCAACACCTCAGGCTCCAAAATGGTCCATGAAATCTCATAGAGAAGCACCCTCTACTTCTTATACATACTTTCTTTTTTAGCTGTGTACTTGGCACCATGATACTATCTCTTTATTTTAAATATAAGGGATTTTCATTCCTGAAGTACATGCCTTGATGTGTTATATTTGACTTGAACTCACACCCAGGCATAAGACAAAAATAAAGTAAAAGAGAATTTCAAGTAGAACTCAGAGTTTGAGATTTGGACTAAACAGAATGGTACCCAAGATCCTTGTGGTATACCATGACACACCCTGTCAAACACATGGGCTTAGACAGATATCTGATGCCACGGGAAACTGAGGCAAGTATGTAAAGACAATAAAATAAATGTTAAACTGAGCTTTAATGTTTTGTTTCCTCAAGTCCATCTACATTTCAGATCTTAAAAAAATAAGGTCTCATAAAATCTAATTATCTATCCACCCAGATACAATCATGCATTTCACAGACTCCTTTTATGGTTTAAAAGTGAGACATTTATCCTAACTTAACATGAATGAAAATTAGGAAGATAATTTAAATTACATATTCTAGGTGTTTGAGGTTGTTTGTTTCTAACTTCTCAACAAGTGATAGTTAAGAAAGAAAATACAGTGTTAAAAGAGAAAATGGTGTAATGACATATTTCATAGGCACATTAATTCTCATCCACTGTATTGGTAAAGGTGTAGGTGGCTGAAATCTGTCAGGTATGTAGTAAGCTAGCAAGAAAGGGTTACTCAGTTTCTTCCTTCATGTGGTGCCAACATAATTGTTCAGCACTTTAAAACATTACCTAAAAAAAATCTCAAATATTTTTTAGTGTGGATGTTTCCTCCCCCATAAAAGGGGGCTCTAATCAGAACCATTCATCTGCAGGCTTCCTGACAAGGAAGCTGGAGACACGAGAATTCATGTGTCAGTCAGCCTGCAAAACAAATCTGCCTCATTAGGCTGGGCAATATGCACAAGAAAGGCCCTTATTTTTCTCTATGCCATATCCAAGTCACTGAGTAATTTTTTATTTTGATCAGGAGAGCTTCCATAATTTAGGGCTTGTGTTTTGGTATTTCAATCTAGCACAGCATAATTGAAACTTACTGGCTTAATTTATTTTTTCTTCAGTCTAGGCTATTACATTGCAAAAGCATTACAGAAGATCTAAAACATTTTGGGATCTGGGAGCATTATTTGCAGTGCAGGAAATAGATTGTGGGCATCACATAGCAGAGCTCATATAAGTCCACATTGCTCGTCAGAGATGTTTCTTAAGTCAAAAGAATTAGTCAAAGGAATGCTTGCAAATCTTCTGAAAATACCCAGTTTAGCCAGGGGTTGAAACTTTGCATTGAGAACCACTACCTTTAACATTCTGCAAGCTGCATTACCTGAAGAGTGTGTCAGACCCTAGTCTAAGCAAGAGGACCCCTTTGTAACTTAGGAATCACAACATTTTATGTGAAATAATTCAAGGACATTCCTATACTGAAAAGTAGCACTGGGTAAGGAGATAAAAGATTGCTATCATGGAAGGCGTTATCTTATTTTTTGGTGTTTTCCTATTTTACCAGGTAAGAAATAAAAACCCAGAAGTATGTGTGTGCCTTTGCATCCACTCCTAACACACAGTTTCCTTCAGACCCCTCATCCACTGTACACTTTTACCAGTTAAGAACAGCAACTCTGAAAGAAGGAAAAAAAGTGTTATTTTTCTCTGGAAAACCAAGTTTGAGCAGTTCCAGGATCCTTTGCACTTGGAGGTTCTGACCTTGTGAGGGCTCAGACCATCTCTCAGTCATGTTTTTCTTCATGCTTCAGTATTTCAAAAGTGTCACTTCTGGAAAAATCCAGTGTCACAAACCCTGTTATTCTCTCAGACTGTTGTAGGTTTAAGAACACACTGCTTTCAGGGTCTCAAAGCAATTAATTTCTATTTCCAAAGCAAATAGAGGAAATTGCTTAAGGCAGATCCAGGAACACTGAAAACACAACATTAAGGATCCGGATAAAAATAATTCTAACATCACATGCTAGAAAGTAAACATTTCAGGCTCAAAGAAACAGAATTTTCTGCCAAAACATATTTAGATTATTTTTTTCCTACTGTCTATAACTTTTTAAGTCATAAACCTTGAATAAGTTCACAACACTGGTATGGTCAGCTAGGAGAACTCCTGCAGGGTAATCAGGTTCTTGGGATATCTGTTTCAGTGGACAAAATCTAATTTGTAAGTACGTATTTGGAATATTTTAATAGCTGAGGCAACAAATCACTGGGTTTTATTTTCCCTTACAGTTCTTAGCATTCTTAACCTTAGTCAATTGTATTTGTCTCCCCTGAAAGGCTTTGGGGATTATATTGTTTTGGTAGGTATTATTTTTTTTCTGTTATGTCTGAAAAGTCTGTGACCCGCACCTAACAGTATTTGTAGTTTAAATATCTCCCTTATGGTAACACATAATCCAGGAATAATATTCATCGTTATTATAGGGAAAGGATCACTACCAAGTATTCACATCTGAACAACAGACTTTAGGCAAGATTTGTTACAGAACCAGACTTCAAAGCAACTTCCATGTGTGCCAGATCTCCTAATGAAGACAATTTTTCATGTTACTGTATGCTGTAGATGATCCAAAGCCCTGAACACATTTTCAGAAGATTAAAAGAAAGCCAGCCATATAATATGCTATGTATAAAAATAACGGTGCAAAATGTCAAGTCCCTAACTCATAAGATACACATGAGAATAGTTCTGACACAGCAGCAAGGATAACTTGGTCTGGATTTGTAAGCTGACCTTCTGCCATTGCAGTGAATTGTTTCTGAAACTTTTCCTCTGACATGGAATTTTACACTCCATTTTTAAAACTAATTGGCATAAATTTTGAAACAACAACCTCTAAACTGTGGCATTTGAAGAGATCACAGAATCACAGAATACTATGAGTTGGAAGGGACCCACAAGGATCATCTAATCCAACTCACCATCTAACACCCGTGCAGAGACCGAACACACACCCCAGAGTGGTGAACATAAACATAGTTCCCTCATAGGCGCACAGGCCACTCCGAGCCAGGAGAGGCCCACAGGACCATCCAGCCCTACACCCCCCAGCTAGACCATGTCACTAATCTCCTCATCCAATCTTCTCTTAAACACCTCCAAGGATGGGGACTCCACCACCTCCCTGGGCAGACCATTCCAATGAGTGATCACTCTCTCTGTGAAAAACCGCTTCCTAACATTCAGTCTAAACCTCCCCTGGCACAGCTTGAGGCCGTGCCCTCTCGTTCTGGTGTCATCAGCCTGAAAAAAGAGGTCCACACTCACCTGGCGGCAACCTCCCCGCAGGTAGTTGTAAACAGCAATCANAATAAAGATGTTGAACAGTGCCAAGCCTAACACTGCCCCCTGTGGGACTCCACTAGTGATTGGCTGCCAGCTGGATGTGGCACCATTCACCAGCACCCTCTGAGCTTGTCCTTCCAACCAGTTCCTAACCCAGCATAAAATGTTTCTATCCAGTCCATGCTCTACAAGTTTCTCCTGAAGCTTATTGTGGGAAACCGTGTCAAAGGCTTTGCTAAGGTCCAAGTATACAACATTCACAGCCTTTTTGTCGTCAGCCAGTCGAGTCACTGGATCGTAAAAGGAGATCAGGTTGGTCAGGCAGGACCTGCCTTTCCGAAATCCATGCTGACTAGATCTAATGTGATGGTTGTTTTGTAGTTGCTGCATAATAGCACACAAAACTATCCGTTCCATGACTTTACATGGGACTGAGGTCAGGCTGACTGATCTGTAATTGCTCGGATCATCTTTCCTGCCCTTCTTGTGGATGGGTGTCACATTAGCCAATTCTCAGTCTTGTGGTACAACACCAGTAAGCCAGGACTGTTGGCAGATTATGCAGAGTGGCTTGGTGAGTTCGTCTGCTAGTTCTTTCATCACCCTCGGATGGATCCTGTCTGGTCCCATGGACTTATGAGGGTCCAAGCCACTCAGCAAGATATTTCATAAGGTTGACTTGCATTGTTAAGGCAACAAAGGGACCCAAGAAGCAAAGTTGTTCAGCTGTCCCACTGTCAGCAATCCCCCTTCTTCAAAAGCCAGACCTTGGGTATTCTTAGTGCTGTTATTGCACTTCCATACTGGCATATTCAGATTCCAAATTCTCACTGGATTTCTTCTCTGTCTTTATATCATTAGAGCAGGTCTTTATTCTAGATTATCTTGACAGCTACAAAACTCTGAAAGTGCCATTTGCCCATTGCAAAGTAACACAAACAAGACCTGGTTCTTCTTTTCATCTTGAGCTGACAAAGTCTGTGCCTGGCAATGGTCTCCGTTCCCCTGACTCATATCCACTCATGTCTCAGTGATTATTTTTATGTCATCATTTGAGATCTATTATTTGCTCTGGAGACGGTATATCCAGCAAAGATTTAACTCTGCCTAACTGGCTAAGTCAATTCCTTGTAAAAATACAACAGACTGGGAATGAACATGGGAAAGTGGAATCTGTAGATTTGGAGAGGTGGTCAACAGTTTATAAATTCATGCATCAGAATGGGCCCAAATGACCAAAGTAACCTGAAGCTGCTCTATTATTACAAATTGTTGTCATCTACAAAATAAGTAATTCCTTGGGGAAAAAATGGTTTTTCTGAAAGTTTTTTTACTTGAGAGTATAGAAGAAGTTTCTGGGGGGGGACAAAAATGTTAGGAATTTGAACACTTGGACAAGTCTAGCAAGTGATGTGGAGGATAATGACCCCTTCCCTAAAACATAGGTTCAATATTTGTAAGATTTTATTTTCCTAGTTACTTTTTATATGCACTGGCAGACTGATCTTTATTACTGGCTTTCACAACAACAGGTCATGTTGGCTGGAATACCAGGAAAAATGAAGATAAGTAATACAGAAAATATGTTATTCTGATGTTTGAATCCCCAAATCAGTACTTCCTCTGNATAAGTTCTGATGGTTTAAAATTGAGTCTAGGTATATTTTTGAATTTGGACTCTAATATACTATTCGTGTCTCACTGGATGACCGATGAACTCTGCTAATAAACCTAAAATTCAATGGAAATGGAAATAGACATTTCAAAATAAACTTCCATTTCTGACATGCCATGCCAAGGCCTGCCACAAAGACAAAGGTATTTTCCAGTATAAAGGGACATCATTTTTTTATTGCGTTTTTTTGTGAGTGGCCGGGGGTGGGAAGGGGGGTGGGATGTGTGCTAGAAAATGCTGACTTGTGCAAAGCAAAATGTTTCTGTGAATATGTGGTTTTTGAGAAATTGTCCTTGATTTTCTATGAAGTACTCTTCTTAGTTCCATGGCCAATGCAACCAAGCCTGTCACTGCCTGCTCTGGTCAGTGTCCCTTAGGCTTCCTGACAACCACCCCAGCTGGCTGACCATATTGTGATTGCAGCAGGGAGCCAACCCACCAACCTAGGCAGATCCGGCGCTCCAGGTGCCAGGTAGACTCCTGGTCTTCATAGCAATTTTTCTATGTGGCCTAGATATCCCTCTTCCATCTGACCACCACTCTGTAATGGTGGGCCGTGGAAATGCTGAGCCATTATAATTTGGCAGCTCATTATCCCATAAAGCATTGTGTTTCCGATATTTTGTAAACCAATTAAGAGTGATGCTCTGGACTGGGTAATATGCACATAATGATGTTCAAATTTGGAGGGAGGTTTTCAAGACTTTTCCTCATACTGGAACTCCTGCAAAGGCTGCCCGAAGAGGCAATCCTTGTGTATCTGTCTACCAGCAGACCAATAGACATATTCAAATAAGAAATGTTCAAACTATCTTGCCATATTTTCAATGTCCCTCACCAGAACAATGTTTTTTCCAGTAAAAAAACCCACCTTCCACATCTATATGTGTTTTAGGATTTTTTTTAATTGCATTTTCTAGCTACATATAAATAATTTTCTAAAATAATGTGCCATTTTGAAATAACACTGAAAATCTTTGATCATAAACATTTAAAATTTGTTTTGCTAAAATAATTTAAAAAATAAAATATATGTATAGTTCAAATGTCATTACAATTTGCAATTTATTGATGGAAAAAGTTTTAACCATCTCCTTAAATTTTATTCTCTTTTAGTAGAGAGCATTCATCTAGATTACAATGAAAAATATGCTGTGCTTAGACCTTCTCCACTGCACTGTTAAAGATTGCTAGACAACTTAGAGAGAGAAAAAGACAGGAATTTGAATTTTGGGCAGGGGGGGAATAACATATTGTGCGCAAAGCGCTCCTGTAGTATCTAGATAATGCCCGGGTTGTAACTTTTAGAATATCAGTTTAAAATTAAAATTGAAGAGTGCAAACTTTGAAAAGCAACAGTGTTGACAATCTATGTTTAACAATCATAGAAGCATTTATAATGGAATTTCAAATAATTTTGTTTCAAAATTACAATATTGTGGAGTCAAAAATCTGTTTAGTCTGCAAGAAAGATCTCTTTGGTATTGCTCAGACAGATTTAGAAATTTAATTAACTACAAATAAACTCATAAATACAACACAATATAAATACGGAAACTACAGAGTGTCAGGAATGAAATAGCTGCTATATTTCTTGGTGTTTTGAAGAATAAAAATACCTCTTGAACAAAAAATGCTACATCTTTCAAGGTGATGATTTGCTGTTTTTAAACCAAGATGAACTGAACTTAAGGGAGAAGTGGAAGGGAACTGGATTCCTTGCTTACTGGGAAATTTTATAGTCATATTTATTTTTTACATCCTCTACACTAGAACAAGAGCAAAGGAGTCATCATATCTGATGAAACAAAATAACAAAATTCTGATGGAAAAAATAGAAGTTCCTACTTCGGGCTGATAAGCACTTCCCTTCNTCCCAATCTGAATATTTCATAATAATCAGCTCCCACCGTCCAGTGTTTTAAGGTAAATGTTGTCTTCTTCAAATTGCTGCCAGAGAAGAAAGATCCTTTGCAATGGAAAGAAGGCAGAGAAGAGTATAAGGGAAGGACAAACAATATATTTCAGCAACACTTTCCAAAAGTTTACACACTGTCTTTATTTTTGCTGCTTTAACTGGTGGAGCAAACCAAAGGTTTTCACTCTTCAAAGTTGCTTTGCTTTCTATAGAATGATCTGAAATGAAGAAAAACATGTTTTCAAATTCTGTTTATATTAACCTCCCAAACACTCTCAACATGAAACCTGTGCTTTTCCTAGTAATCTCTCACTGCCACATAACAGCCCATAATAAATGTTAGCAAAATGTTTCTTTGCTGAAGCACTCTGGATATTTGAGTGCTTGCTGTGTCTTGAATTTTATTTTTTGACATACAAGTGCTTCATGACATGGATCAGGTTCACAAGTCAGTAATTTAGTCTACTGTGTCCTCTCTACACAATTTGTGTAGAGAGGACACAGTAGAGGCTCTGTGAAATTTTTCAGAAGAGACAGATTTCACTTTTTCATTTCTCAGCACTCCATGATATCTTCTTTTGTCTCTCCTACCCTCTCCAAGGTATAAAGGCATGAAAAACCAAGAGCCTTTATGATCTGCTTTAGGATTCATTAATCTTCATGGAGTAACTTCTGCTGTATTCCAGGGTATGGAAACAGCAAAATTTCACATGGCTCTTTCTGGGCCATCTCCCTCCCATATGACCTATCAAGTCCTAGGCTCCATGTTCTGCCAAACATGGTCACCACTTGACCTGTGGTACCATTAAAAGAGGAGGCAAGTGTTGCTGCCTGTAATTCTAATTTCTGATGATGGAGTTCCCCTGCTCCCCGTTCCTTTCCTTTAACAGAACAAACACCTGAGGACATAAAAGTTGTGGAGAAGTGCTGCTACTGCCTCTCATCCCCACAGGCCAGCACTTCCTCAGGGCTGTTCTGAGGTGGATATTTGACTGTGAAGTTGCAACTCAGCAGTGGTTCAGTAGGGGCTCATAACTGGGCTTTTCACAGGTATTTTGCTGGTCACAGCTTTCATCCAGCAGTGTAGAGAAATACAGGCATGATAGCACAGCAAAGGTATTGGGAAGTTGAGATACAGGATGGCACCCTCCTGCAGCCTGGCAGAGAACAACGCCAACCATGCAAACACCCCACTGCCTCCGCCCATAACCGGTCCAGCAGCTTCCCCGGCTGCAGGATGATGGTGGCGGTTCTCCTTCCCGCCCATCCCACCCTGGCTCAGCATGGCCGGGCACCAGACCGCCAACCCCTGGGGGATGGGGGAAGGTGCCTCCTGCTCTCATGTACAGACACACACAATGGCAGCCCCATCACCCCATCTTGTAGCCCAGCAGAGGACAATTCCAGCCATGCAAAACCACACATTTACACTAAATGCATCCCGGCCACACTGTGGTGGCTCCTGGGTGGGACCAATTTACATATTCATGAGCAGACTGGGTTCGCAGTAGGTTCTGCAAGTTCTGCGCACACGCCAGGTCCCACAGCTCGCTGGAAAATCAACAACGATTATTAGGATGCCACGAATTACGGATCATGAATATCCAGAGGATCACTGTATTGTATTGGGTTTGCTGTGGATGGTTTTTTTCTATTGGAGGAGCCTATGGGGGAGGCTTTTCTTTGAGAAGTTGCTGGAAGCGTCCCTCATAGCTAGCAGAGATAATGCCAGCTGGCTCCTGGCTGGACCTGCCGCTGGCCAAGGCCAGGCCAATCAGAAGAGATAGAGATGCCTCTGTGATAACATATTTAAAAAGATGGGGGAAAAAAGGTAACAAGAAGAAGAAGAGGGCTGCCAGAGACAAGCAGTGAGAAGTTGTAACAGAAATGCAGGCACCAAGGCCAGGGCCGAAGGATGGGGAGGAGGTGTTCTAGGCATCTCCCTGCAGCCTGTGGTGATGATCACGGTGAAGCAGGCTGTCCCCCTGCAGCCCATGGAATGAACACAGGGATGCAGAAGTCCACCTGTAGCCCATGGAGGAACCCATGCTGGAGGGAGGCTGCAGCCCATTGGAGCCCAAACTGGAACACAGTCCTAGGGGAGATGTGTGGCTCATGGAGAGGAGAGTGCAAACTGGAGTAGAACTCAACCTGGTAGGATCTGTGTGCTTTGGGATGGGACCACACTGAAGCAGTCAATGCTCGAGGACTGCACCCTGTGGAGTGACCCACAGGCAGCAGTGTTTGGAAGAGCTGCTGCCCCTGGGATTGGACTCACACTGGAGACAGTCGTGAAAGACTTTCTCCCATGAAAGGGACTCCATGGAATGCAGGGAAATGGCCTCCTCCCCTAAGCAGCGACAGAGAAACACCAACTGCCTGTTTTTCCCCTACTTCTGTCCCCCCTTGTCTCCTGGAGGAAAGGGGGAATGTGGTATCTGTTGTAAGAGACAGAGGGGTGGGGAGAAGGTTGCCTTTAAGTTGATACTTCTCACGTTAAACTCTGATCTTGTTCGAAAAAAATCCCTTACATCCCCACTTTGGAGTTTGTTTTGCCTGTGATAGTAAAAGATTTTCTAATAGTCGTAATTCCTGCTGTAGCAAAACCCTTTAGTTTTTTTCCTTTTCCTCTTTCCTCTGTTTGTATGAGGGCGAGGTGGCAGGGGGGGAGAGTGGAAATGAAGTGAGAGAGTGGCATTCAGCTAGGGTCAAACCACCACATATATTCATATAGGAGAAGGTCACTACATAAATATACGAAAAATGTCCTTTGACCTTGCTCCTGAGTGTTCCTGCTGCAAACTGATAGAACTAAAAAAGAAAGAGCAAAATACATATATGGCTATATGGAGCTATGTATGAAGCTGTCTGCTACTTTGCCTTCTGCTGAAAGAATCTCAGGTGACATTAAAAATCAAAGAATTTTCTTAGCTTACAGATCTGCAAGATATGAGCAGTGGATACAGCTCATCCCTGGATTCTTAACCCTGGATGGAATGTTGTTTATTTTCATTGAGAAGGCTTTTGTAGTCTATATTTTAAGTTCTGTTACTCTTAAAATATAACAACAAATCTATAATTTAAAATGCTTGTGGGTCCCTTCCAATTCAGTATATTCAATAATTCAATAAAATAACTAAACATATCAAAAGAATTAAGTTTACAGGCTATAATCCATTACCCCTAAGAGCCATCTACCATACTCAATAGTAATTTGTCAGCATCAGAGAAAACCTGGCATTCTCCCTGTCAGGATAAATTCTGAACAGGCTGTTACTCAATATAAAAGTGATCATACTGCCCTTAATCAGCAGACAATAGTAAATGAAGAAATAAACCAATGTTTCCTTTCTTGGTCACAATTAAAGCAGAAACAAAAAGGCTACTAAATGTTAATATGGGGCTGCAAGGACACAGCCCACCAATGGACGTGAAATGTGGAATATAGCATTTATTTTATAGGTCTATGAGCTAAAAGACACCTCTAGAAATTAAGGATAACTTGTCCAATTGCAAATGAGTTACATTTTCTGATCCCTGAGCCTTTCTGGTTTTAGTCTGGCTTGCTGCAGGACCATTATTTCAGTTGTCATTATGACACTAACAATTCATGCTGCAGAAGTGATCTTCACTATGTTCCCTTTTCAAGATATACTTTACAAGGCTTATTTGGTTACCTCCATTCCTTTCTGTTGTCTATTTTGCCTCCGGTTAAAACTAATCTTACACATGCAAAGGACTGACAGATTTTAAATGAGAAAATACAAATCTATCCTCAGAAGATATGGTATAGACACCAGACTCAAATCAGTACTTGTAAGATTTACAAAGCTTCTATAAGTAAATGCAACTCTTCTATTCTCACAGAAAGGTAAAAATTAAATCAAGGCTTTGATTTTAAAGTAGATCTTACTCACTTCAGTAAATCTAGGGGGAAATTTAGGCATTTTGGCAACCTATTTGTCAGAATACAAGTAATGCAAAGACACATAAGCAAAGGTAATGATTTGTTCTGAGAGGTGAAGCAGAGCAGTACGGTCGGGTCTCCTATAACGCAGACCCACGGTCTTAATTGGGATCTGCGTAGCCTGACTTCTGCATAGAATGGCAGCCGTGCCACCCCTGCCCCCACCACTCCTGCTGCCCCCACCACTCCCGCCTCCGCCACCCATGCCACCGCCACTGCCCGAGCTACCCCCGCTGCTGCCTGAGCCACCATCACCGGTGGCAGGTTGCGCATGCGCAGTTGCGAAACAGGACTCCTACATCGCAAAAAATCATGCCACTAAGACCTGAAGCCGCAATATGGGGGGCACAAAGTGCAAGAGGGCCGACTGTATTATATTGGTAGAAGTGCTTTTGAAAATATATGGCAGGAAATCATGTGATGTTATGACTGCTACCCTGTGAATAAAGTTCACAGACCACCATGCCTACCTTCAAAGACTGCTTCCGAAATGCATTGGGGAGAGTTGCAGAAGACATGAAGGCTTTCTGATTGCAATACATCTGTTCTAAAGAGTAGAAAATATTGTATTGATTTAAGCAGGGTTTTTTGTTTTGTTTCGTTTTCATTTCAAACTCTAAGAAATGGCTTTCTGCCAAAAAATCTTATTTCGTTTTCCAACTGTATCAGTTACTTAATTAAAAAAAATTCTCTCCTGTGAAAGTCTTGTTTTGGTGGCTATAAATACTGAAGACTGCTGATACATGCATGAAAACCACATTTACACAACTCAACAATTATTCAATCCATTGACTGTGCTAAGATGATACAGTAATATTTATCAACTTTTTTACCTCTGATTTTAAACATTCAGTGTGACACTGCATTCAAAAATGCTAATTACTAACTAGATCTGATATAATTTATAATTTTCTAAGAAATAAATATTACCATATTACTCATTTTCAAACATGAAGACAATCTGCCTTATGTCTAAACTATGATCTTTGATTTTATGCTGTTTAAGAATAAACTGTATTTTGAATCACTTTTTTTTAATCGTTCATATATAATTGGTGCTTAAAAAATCTGATAAGTAATCTTCTGACGTTAAATTTATTCACAATGATAAATAACTTGTTCTGTTTCTTAGTCTGTTCTGCCAGGATGTGAAAAAAGAAATCTGATATAACCATGAGTAATTTGAATTATTTGCATGTTTGAAAAAAACATTAAACTTAGGGAATTTGATTTATTTGCACAATTCAAAAGAAGTCTTGTTTATATCCCTTTGGGAAATATGGATCATTTATATTCCAATACATAAGACTTTAGCTTTAAAAACAGCACCAACAAGTTACCAAAAGACCCATTTTGAGAGAAAAACATAAATACGTATTTTTAAAATTACTACACTATAAAATCTTGGAAGTCATCATGTTTTAACTAGATTTAAATGTAACTGTGGTACAAAACCAGACCAACCCCTAAAATCAGATTGTGTTAAGTGAAAGACGCATGAATACTAGATGATCCTGAGGGTCCCTTCCAACTCGGAATAACCTGTGAACCTGTGAACCTGTGAATAGGAGTTTGGAGGTTAATAATTACATTTGGAAACAAAACAGTTACATGCTATAGTTATAATGTTGAAATACTGACTTCCTTCAAATGTCCATAAAGGAGAAGAAAGCACATGTGTTCAAACGGTTTTTAAAATGTTATTATGTCTAGTGTTATCTAATTTGATTATGGGCTCCATTCTGCTAACCTTCCTCATCTTAATCTATTTATTATAAGGGACTCTTCCAAGACTCACCTTTCAGCCTGGGTATAAGAATTAGTCTTCATTTTGAAGAGCATTATTATCTAATTGTGTAAGTGGCTGTATTGCTGTTATATATATGTTTATTTATGAAAACAACACATTTTTCTCTCCATGTATTTATTTTTGACATTCTGTACCCTGTATTATATTTTTTAGTCATGACTTTGATACCGTGTATTAACACTTAAAATGAGAGTGTTATAGCTATCTGAAAAGTAAATTAAGTGCAAACAGAAATACAGAGAAATCCAGCTAGAAGTTATGTTCAAGCTGTGCAAGAGCTTGCAGATACTAGGGGTTTTACATCACAGCTGTGTTACAGAAGTGAGAGCCTTTCCTAGTGTCTCTGTTGATGTGCATACTGTGATAACATCTCACATCCCACTCTCCAAAGAGGAGTCATCATATTATTTACTGTAGTCAGGGACCATGATTCCAGGGTATGTTACGATATGCATTAGTCAGTGAGTATAAGAGCAATCTATATGACTAGCAGGAGCTATTCAATTTCCTTATGGCAGAACTTAATGTTCTAACATAAAATCAGATTTCAAGACAAATTCATCATTGAATCTAGATGACATTAACTTCCCACAGAGAGGAAAGCATATGAATCAGTGAAATTTAAAATTAACACTACTGAATTCAGAGGTATTGTGCTCTACTCTATGGTTCATAGAATAAAACAGTGAAGTATCGTTATTGTATTGCAATATGATAATACAGTACACTGTTTGAAGAATGGACCTAAATTAGACTGCAAACTTCTTTAAACCTCTGAAAAAAATTTCCAAAGAACAAAGAAAAGACTAGAAGTGTTTTGCCCACATCACAGCTTGTCTCTTAAAATACTGTTCCAGGCTACAGAGCATCTGATGAGCCTTTGCCCTTCTGAGAGCTAATTAAAACATCTTTTCTCATTTACAGGAGAGTGACTGCCCTTCTTTACAAGATGGTGGCAGAAATAAGAAACGGAGATGTGCAGCAGCAGAAAGAGAAAGGCCCAGATTCTTCCCATTCCTGGCAACTATTAGTTGCACTTTTATCTGGTGTTATGTCCATTTCATCCTCCAAGTGCCTCCTCAGCGTATTTTCCTCATTAAGTTAACTTTCTTAGAATGTTTTCCCATCATAGGTGAGATGAGACATCACTCACTACCATATTCCCAGCTCCCAGCCTCCTCCTCTGAGAGGAATTTCTCTCAATGGCTTGTCCTTGGAACAGGTAGATACCAATACATGTGCTGGGTAAGTGCAACATTAAATCTTCCTTCCCCAAAGCAGAGACTGTTAACAGGTAGGTAGGAAACAAAAAAACTATAATGTGACATGGTTGGTTACATTTTAAGTCAATTGACAGTGAAAAAATGAGCCTGTATGTTGTGAAAAAATTATGGCAAGCTGTTTTTATCTACTACTTTCTGTAAAACTTAAAAATAATTCTTTTATAATAATTGGATGAGAAATGGGAATGTCTTTGAAGACTTGAAAATTTTAATGGGTGAGAAACACAACTTTCTTTGCTCAAAAATTTACCCATCGCTGGGCCACTGACACATGAGCATTTTGTCAGAAGATATCATCATGAAACCTTTTAAGGCTATTCATTTAATTTTAAAGTAATAAAACCTCTTGATTTTATCTCCCATCTCAGATGTAAAGACAGAACTAGGCCAATTTGAAACATTTTGTTCTCATAGTCAAGAGGGACTACATTTAAAAGTGCTAGTGAGCCAACACCTGCTATGAATAAAAGAGAGGCCCAACTTCATGCTCTAATTTAATTTTTCAGCACACATGGGAGATGTGATAAATCTCCAATGGACTGCTCAATAGTTTCGGTGGGAAAACACACATAAGCAACAGCATTAGGAAAACACAGTATCATATGGAAAGGGCAATTCTTTCACTGGATTATTACTAAGGGATAATCTCAACTTGCAAGCACTTTGAAAAGGAATTTGTTTATACCCAGCATGGTTAAAGTGTAGAATTAAACAGCATAAATTTGTTTCAAAAGAAACTGAATACAGCGAAAGAAAAAAAATCAACAGTCTATAGAAACATGTTTGATTCAGAGACATAGCTGATGAGATCACACTTATATTAGTATTTTTCAGAAATTACAAGGGGCAGTAAATCATTACATTTCTGTTCTGGCAATGAAATGTACATTTATTTCTATTGTATGCCCAGAATAAGGTTTTAAAGCATTGCATATGTTTTCTTGTTGTTCTCCAAGCAAGAGTGAATGCCATACTGAGATGACTGCCTCCTTATACCAATAATATGCAGAAAAAAATGTATTTTGCTTTAGATAGAACTTGAAATGTCACTGTTAAAACCCAGTTTTTTCATACTCATTTAATCTACTCTGTAATTTTTTTCCTTACATATTGTTGTATACAGGGCTCCTATAGAGTGTCACAGTCCAAGAAAGGACTATCTGAATAACAAATCCAGCTGCATGCAGTCATATTGCTTTATTAGTCATTCTAGGACCCTCCCTGAAATATATGTGCCAAAATGAGAAAATCTAG
Source organism: Pitta sordida (assembly GCA_013390025.1). Classification (NCBI taxonomy): domain Eukaryota; kingdom Metazoa; phylum Chordata; class Aves; order Passeriformes; family Pittidae; genus Pitta; species Pitta sordida. The sequence goes on from WEKX01022530.1 coordinate 21,401, forward strand.
TTAACCGGTTTTCTATGATCACTTTCATCATGTTGATGAGTTAATATTTACTCTTGTATTCTCCATATTAATTTGATTTATCTACCTGAGTTCAGGAATCCATACTCCAGGCAACTTTAATAAAGGCATTAATGACACAGGCTTCAGCAAAATCTCTAGGAGCATAGCAAGGATCTTGGATACCTGCCTAGATTGCCAGTATACACTGAAATCAATAGTGAACCTCATTACTGTTATTGTTTTCATGCTAATAGTATTCAGGCTGACGTTATAAGAAAATTAAATCAGTCAACCCTCAAATTTTGCAGGGTTTCAGGTCTCTCTAAGTCCCGCAAAGCCGGTATTCCATGACGATAGGTGGCTCATGAATATACAAATAAGCCAAGACCATCGACCTGCCCCTCTCATCCCCGGAGCACCAGGAGGCATTCCTGGCACCACTCCTTGTTGTGTTATGGGGAGGATAGGAAGTCTCTTCTCATCCCTCCCCGCTTGGGGAATTCCTGGGGTGGCTGCTTCCTTACCACAGGGACTCCATGGCTGCCCAAGATGGCAGCCAATGGGGGAATTGGTGAAAAAAGTGAAATGTGTTTAAACTTAGGGGATGCGTCAGCTCACGTCAGTCTCAGGACTCACCACAGCACTCTACTCAAGCGTTTTGAGCAGTGTTACACTCAGAGTGAGTGGAGCATGGCAGCAACTGCTGAACTCAGCAGCTTGGTACAAGCCACTGGGGTCAGCGTGAGCCAGCACCCAGCAGCACATGGGACTCTTGCCAGGGCTGGCTGTTGTGCAGGAGCACTCAGAGGAATCCTCTGGGCCTGGCATGGATCTGGGAGCCACCAGGACAACCAGCGTGCTGTGTTTATTCCCTGGAGTACCCATGCCAGGACTGTAGGGATCCCTCCGCCCTGGCAGAGTGGCAGAGGGGGGACAGGTGAGGTGGGGCAGGCACCACTTCTGGCGTACTCGACTACGTAGTGGGTTCACTATCTTTGCGGATTTCATAACTGGCAAGAAGAGGCCCAGACCCAACAGCCCGTGAGTAACAGGGGTTCACTGTACTACCAAACTGGATGGATATGATCAGTATAGCTTTTCATTTCATGTATCTCATGTCATAAGCTACAGAAATCCCTGGAGTTGTCTCGGACAGGGAAGTTTCCAGACAGCATCTGTTTAGGCAATATTGGAAATAAAATATGTTATTTTTTTAATGCTATTCTAACAATAGCCTTGATAATATGCAAATCACATAGTTTGAAGACATATAAAAAAGCAAAGCAGATACAGACATATCTGCCCTTTTTCTGCCTGCCTGCTGCTTAAATTTTGCAGAAATATAGTTAATTATCCGGTGCTACCAATTCTAAATTTTAAGGCTCCTCTTTCATTTGGAACTGTTCTTCATCATTACTATCCTCTTTAGTGGAGGTCAACAAATAAAACAGATATTGGGTTTATGACTGAAGTGATACTTAATGTAGTGGAAGCTGAGAGTAGAGAAAGCTACACTTCTGCTTCACAAGAGAACCTTTTTATCTGGGTTATCTTTTTCCACCAATAATTTTGCTATGGCCTGTTTTTCGTAAGGTTTGTAAAATCAGGCTAGAAATAGAGTATATTCACAGATGCCCTCTAATTCTAATGGAGTTTTACCATGTTTTCAATCCAATTTAATCAAACACAAAATTAGGTTCATATTTACAGTGTTATTATAAATAGGTAAAAGTGCTGCCTTCACAGGGTTATTCAGAAGCTCTTTGCATTGGTTCTTTGGCTATAATTTTGGTTTATAAGCACTGTTGTACAGACTGGCAAGTATAACATTACACTTCTGCTCCTGACTTCTAAGTCAAATGGATACCAATATGAAGAATTAATTAAAATAGAAAAATCAGCTCTCAGCTACCTTCAGAAATGCCTGCTTACACATCCTACTTTGTGAAGCCTAGATTTTAACTTGGATGACAATGACACACTATCTAAAAATCATACTCATGCTTTCTAAAAAGTATAATTATACCTGGCTTAGAATAACTGCTATATGTTTGGGCTTCATTTACTCCTGTGTGGATGAAACATTTAAAGGTAGATGCTTTGTTTAAGTAGATATCGATGATCATTTTCCCCCTCATAACAACCATTTACATTTAATTGGAAAATCAAGTGATGAAAATACTTAAAAATTTGAAGACAGACATCTTTACACAGTAAGACTGTGGCAACTTTTATCCCAGACTGATAGTAGAAACACTTCATATGCTTTCTGTATTGCCATCCTCCATATAACAGATTCTCTGGCTGGAATATACTTTTGTGTAATGCACTATTGCTTGCTTCTGGGACTTCTATCTTTAGCAAACCGTCAAAAGCTGAGTCTGACTGGGGAACATGACCAGAAGGAGGAAGTAGGCATAACAGGAAGTCACACTGTAACTTCTAAGACAGAAGCATTTCTAAATGGAAATACAGTGAGCCTCCGGAACTCATGGGGGAATGGGCCTGGGTAGGCTGCGTGAGTCATGAAATCCATGACCATATAGAATCCATGAATATTGAATTAGGTCCCGCCCGTAGCCATGACCTCTCTACTAATGAGCTCTAGAGGGCAGTCCTGAGAGTGCCATGTGCCATATAGCACCTCACTAGAGCAAACACTTTTTGCTGCTTCATGGCTGTGGAATCCTGTCTCCTGGACCAGACTTGTTTCCAAGTACAGAAATCCTGCAGCAGCCAGCATGGCTGGAAGACTGGAAGCTGGCAAACGACCCCTTAGTGGAGCCAAGAGGGCGAGGAGCCTCCTGACACTGTCAGAGACAGGACCAGCTCGCAATAAGTTGCCTCAGCAATGGAATTGGGCTTTAAAGTCAACGGCTTATTGTTATCCTCACACCAGCCTTGTTCCTAGCACTGCCTCTGAGGTGCAGGGGCCAGGCCAGGATGCTCTGGCTCTTGTGTGCACACCAGTCCTGCATATGTTACCTGTTAGAATTCATGGTCATTCACCGCCGTCCCTGCGCCCTGACTGACGGGAACCATGTGTCTCCAAGGAGAAACGGGAACACAAGAGAATGGAGTGTGGGGTGGGGAGTGGCAGCAAGGGGAGGCGGTGGGGCTGCTCCCCACACCAGGTGAGGTGGGGTTTAGGAGGTTTTTTTGTTGATTTCCTTCCCCTCCCCCAACCCCCAGGATGCTTGGGCTTGTGGCACTGGGCCCTCCATAGGCTGAGAGCTGTGCGCAGCCAGACCAACATGACAGCCCTTGGGAGGGCTGAGGGAAGCTGACCATTGCCACTTCTCCCCAGCTACCCTGGTGGGCGGTGGCCAGGGTCCGTCTCCCTGCCTCCCACTGGAGCTGCCTGCAGGAGCGTGGGCTGGCAGCAGCTGCACAGGATGGAAGAGCTGGTCAAAAGATCTGGTGGCTCTTTGTGACCTGCTCCTGCAGCTGCTCCTCAGAGATGCGTGGGGCAGGGGTGGACAGAAAAATTCATGATCTCATTACATATTCATGCATTAAGTGTGATCGTGGTATGAAATCACAGCATCTGCACACGCACATGGACCCACAACTCACTGAAAAATAATCCGCAATTAATTGAAATCGCAGCTTTGCGGACCATGAATATGCGGAGGTTTACTGAATATATATTTTAGTGGGTTTACATGAGATTCCTATGTGTAGTTATCCAATTTTTCAATTAAAACATTTCAGGGAAGTATGTCTGTTTTTAAACAAAACATATTTTAAAAAGCCCACAACATATATTCCATTTTTACCTGCTTTTTATTTTCACAAAACCCCACAAGACATTATAAAATGATTTTTGAAACAATTTAAGGAAGGCATTTTTAGATTCAAACTGTATGATTTTCATTGTTTTAATGTTTTAAGGAAACTAATAAGGACACATTTTCACACTATTTTGACATATGAAAAAATTAGAGCATTAATTATAAGCTGATGTGGAATTATTCAAATGATAAGTTCAAAAAAAGTGTTATTGCCCTGCTCCTCTAACCCTAGATTTTATCACTTTGTTTCTTATGTGTCTGACTAATTTTAGAGTACCAAATTTGAAAGTCTTTAGCAGTTAGTACAACACCAGCATTTTTATAGTGTAGTACAAAGGCTGGTCTATAACTTATTTCATGGATTTTCTTCAAGAACATTCTGTGTCAGTAAAAAAGTCTGTTAATCTTGATGGTCTTTGTATCAGGCTCTGCAGAAAGTATTGTATTGCAGATTTTCCTAGGACAAAAGTAATAGCTTTACAAAAGTAATAGGGGAAAAAATCTTATTTTGGTAAATTTCTCATACTGAAAATATGTATATATATTCTTTTTTATTTCAGGATAGGATGTTTGTTGATCATATCTGAAAGTGAAAAATCTTTCATAAGTCTTTTCTTTTACAGATTAGGAAACTGATGATTTCACACTGATTTTCTCTCCCCACTTACTGCTTTCCCTGATAGATTTTAGTTCTTTAAATGTACTTAAAATAATAATAATTTTACCTTCACAACTTTTTAGTCTTGGATAGTCATCAGATCTCTCCTTCCCACTCTTTGTTGGATATCTCTATCATGTCTCAAAAGGGATTTTTAAACATAGATTCTTCAACTCTCATCTTTGATCCTTCCAGTTTTGTCAAATATGGTGTCATTCCGTTGACAGAGTCCTAAGGTTGCATAGAAGAATAAAGTACATAATGAAATAAACAAAGAATTATATAAAATAAAAAAGTACACAAAAATAAATTAGAAAAGGTAGAGCAACATAGGTCTCTTTGTAAGGAAGACAAACAATACACTGTTGACATATAAAAGAATAAATCTGACTTTTTTATTTTTTTAAATTTTCTAACTTCTTCGAGATTCTGTACAAAGTTTAATAATAGACATACATAGCCTAGTTAAAATTAACAACAGAGGCAGGTCCAACCACAAAAAAATGCTGTTAATATTTAGAGACAACAAGCGTGCTGAAGGATTCCAGAAGTCCTTGGCAGAGTAGTCTGACTCTTTAGCAGATATCTTCAGGAATCCCCAGAGGAAACACAAAACCTCAAAGATCTTTAATGGGCAAACATAATAGCTATCTTTAAAAGAGTATAAAGGGAGTGATCTAAGTTTTATAGATCAGCAGGCAGACTATCTTCAGTATCAAAAGGGATCCCTCAAAAAAATCATGCAACATTAATTCTTTAATTATTGAAATATTCTTATTGATAAAGTGAGAATGCTAACCAACAAATTATTATGTCAATTACATGCATTTTTCCTCTTTAGCCTGCTTTTCAGTTCACTGGATACAAGTGGTCTCTCTCTCTACTTGGAGACAAGTAGAATACGAACAGATGTTGCTTTGAGTTAGGATTTACTGTGCCCCAAATTGTAAATAAAATAGAGAACTGTGATCTGGATGCAAGCAGTCATTTTGTAAGGTAGATACTACAAAATATAATATTCAAAGACCAGCGAAAGACTTCAGCTGAACTGCAGGACTATCAATGCCATCTCCTTATCCACCTCTGGAGAGTACACTAGGGAAATGAGGGTCCTGAAGTCTAGGATTTGGGTCTCCCAATTCGTCATGACGAGGATTGACTGGAGCACACTGAGATCAGATATTGCCTGGTATTATTTTCACAGAAATCAAGGAGCAAGATAATTGAAAGGCAAGAATACAAAAGGGAGAAAACTGGGTAGATACAACTATCATAAAATGTATGTCCGCTTGGACTGGATCATAGATGGAATATGAGTCATTGGTGTGATGCAGTTATTCAAAACTAGCAAGTATGGACTTGTAGAACATGAGAAGTCCTCAGAACTAGTTGGACTTTGATGAAGTACATATCTCTAGTATTGAAATCCAAACCTTAAAAACTGTGAGAAAGGTAGAAGTTGGAAAGAGAAAAACGTAATAGACAAAACACGGATGGTTGTGTGACTTGGAAAAACAATGAGAAGACACAAACATGTCTCTGAAAAGAAAATGCCAATAGATTATTCCATCTGTGTCTTCCTTATGGTCAGGATGACCTGTACCAATGTATTTTGCAAAAAATCTGATTTGGAAGAAATGTTAATACAACTAGTAAAAAATCTTCCTAATTTGAGGCTAGTTAGAGCACTTAAATAAGCTGCATTGGAAGGTCAGCAAATTCAAATAAATTAGGATTTTCAATAGCTAATTAACAAATATTTTGAAGGGCATCATGTGTAGCATATACTTAATTCTGTCTTACAATATAGGATGAATTGCAGTGCCTCTTGCAGCTCTCCCTAGACCTCAATTTTTATTACTATATATACATTCAGCTTTGGCATCAAACTGTTTTCACAGGCTACAGAATAATGACCTAAATGTCAAATTACAGTTATACCCCCTCATTTGCGAGGAACGGGTCATGCCACGGGCCTTGCAAAAAGCCAAACTCGCAAAGAAGTTCAGGTCATTAATATGCATGCAGGCCATGCCCATTGCTCCACCCCCTGGTGCTCCGGAGTGCTGCAGACACATTTCTGCTTCTCCCCTCAGGCTCTCTGAGCATGGCGGAGCAAAGGGAACCATTTCTGAGGCCCCTCTGAATCGGGAGACACACCCCCCGAAAATCTGTGGGCTTCTCCGGGCTGCTGCAACCATGGTCCCACAGCCCAAACCCCGTGTTGCTTCACCCCCCCCGCTGACCCCGGTGATACTGCCTGCGCCAGCAGCCCCTGCAGCATGATCACCCGGGTCCGCGGGCGGGGTGGGGGGGAAGCAGCGTGGCATTTGGGCTGTGGGAGCGACTGCAGCAGCCTGGAGAATCCCACAGGGTGGTGGGGGTGGTGGGGGGTCGGGTTGGTATCAGAGTTTC
>WEKX01022531.1:7117-26757 GCA_013390025.1 Pitta sordida
TGAAACTTTGAGCTCTGACATTTTATAAATCCTCTCTTGAATATGTCCTCAAAACCACTATCTCTATTGTTAACAAAACCACCAATTTTAGTACAATGCAATGGATATAAGAATTTTAGGTAGATAATTTTCAGATCTGAAACTCAGGCCATTACAATAACAAAAATGTTCACAAAATATGCTAAATGATACACCATGAACAGTCAGCTGTAAATTCATCACAGGGGAAAACAAACGGTAAACATGCATGTCTTAGGAAAGAATTCTGTTTGAGGTACACAAAAGGAATGTCAGAGAGTCCGTTCTTAACCAGATCACTCATTCCAGGTCTCCTTAGAACCTTACCTGGTACCAGAAAACCACAAGGCCCTGGAATCTCTAGAAGCAGGGCATGGATGGTAAAGAGGTAAAAGATTGAGAAGCTGTTAGAGGCCACATAAAAAAACCCACCAAACCAAACAAAAAAAACCCCACTCAAAAATGCAGAAAAATAACTGAAAGAAGAAAATGTAAAGGATTGATTCCTAGAGTAAAAGAATTCATAGTTAGAATAAGGCACAGTGATTTTATAGAGCTTTACAAATGAGATGAGACTTAATTTTAAAAATGCCATTTTCACTGGGAACTCTGCATTATGTAGGTAAAATTCAAGTAGCCATTTCACTTTCAATTGAATCCACAGATACTGAAAAGAGGAAGTTACACATTATTCTTTTCCTGTAAATATATATACAATAGCAGACCATCAACAGATATTCTGAAGACAGCCCTCTCATTCATAGCCTAAATTTTAGTTCTAAGAGGATTATAGCACCTTCCTAATTTCTATTACTCAGCAGTTCATTTTTAAGCAAAAGATAAAATTACTTATCTTTGAGTAACAGACATTAATGTCTTACAGGGCCATCATGTCATTGAAAACTGCTGATTTTCAATCTGTAATTATGAGCATCTTCATAGGGCAGTAGCAGGAAAATTATTTGCTCTCAAAGGTATCCATAATACCAGATCTCCACTCTTGGAAGTGAAGCAAATACATAGTTCTTATCCTGCATAATAATATAAAGGATATTTTCCGATGGGCAAGAAGGAGGAAGACATAACCTCTGCATTGTCTGACAGAAACATAAAAGTAGGTGTAGGTAGGAGTGATACAGGTTTTAAAACTGACAGAGCTGGAAAATAACTGAACAAGTCCTTCATGTCAATATAAAGATTCTTTCATTTAAACCCCTACCACAGTGTGCAATAAGAGCATATCTACAATAATGTTCTTGGATGCTTGTAAAGAAGGATGGCAACAGGTTAGGTAACAGGTTAGGTAACAGGTTTGACTAGATTAGATTAGGTAATAGGTGATAAGTTGGACTTGATGATCTCTATGGTCTTTTCCAACCTTACTGATTCTGTGATTCTGTGAAAATGGTCAGACTGGCCAGCCGATGTCCTATGTAAAATCAGGCTACGAGACTTTGCAACAGATGAGTGTCATATGCAATGAACACTGGGATGACCTCAGAGATGTACTACTGAAAACTTGCAAGAGTATTTGGAGGGAGAGAAAATTCATTCACTTCACATGCAATGAGATGGGTTCCAGCGGTTTTTGTTTACAAAACCAAAACAAAACAAGTGACAAAGTCTGAAGAGAGAAGACTAAATAGGTTGAACGTGCAGTAAAGAACAACTTTGAACGGGACAAACGCTGACAAAGTCCCACTGCTTAAGAGCAAAATTACAAAGAGATTAAGCTCACTTTTGAAGATACAATAAGAGACGAATATGCCAAAACAGCCTGAAGATTATGTAGACACTGAGAAAAAGTTACTTCTACAAGACTAAGGATCATATTCATCTGCTGCCCCAGAAACTACTATGAGCTTAGTAACAACTTACAAGAATGAATACGTGGGGTTTTTTTTAATTGGAGTTTAAATATTTCTAAATAAGGACAAAGAAAAATGAATCTACAGCACAAGTTTTATGTGTTTCCAAAGTATTTAAGAACAGAGAAACAGATGCATTAGAGGAAGATTAAACAGTAAACAAGCCAAGTTCTCACTCGATGTAAGTGAAAAAAGGTACTTCTAAAAAAAGTACAGTGCAGAAAAAGAACCTAGGAATTAACAGACAATAATTAGTGATATAACTGCCAGCAACACTACTACCAACATGGAGATAAATAGTCTGAGAAACCAGCCCATTTAGCAACATTTTAGAATGAGACTTCTATAGCTGTTATTGCATTCCTTTATCTACTTTTTACTTATTTCTTTTCTTATGCTTTCTTCTGAAATATCAGAGGAAGAATTCTGGACATATTGATGTATTTAATTTCAGACTGCAAGGATTATGGATGTATTTACAGCTTTTACTGTAAACAGTTGGAGGGAAAAAGGCTAAGGGAAGAATAGATGTTTAAACAGTAGTTCATGACTGTGGCAGTAGAAAGTAGCTACATACATCATGTACTGAAGAATACTGTACTGTGTGTCCAAAGACTTTTTTCTCCATCTATTTTAAAAGAGATAGGTATCAAAATCTTTAAAACAAATACATGTAGTTCCTAAATGGAACCAATGGCTACATCCCTAAATATGAGAAGTAATGATGGCAAAGCTGAGTGAAGATGCTATTATAAATATATTTAGAGGATACATGACTTAATTCACAGCTCAACTATTTGTAAATATTCAAAATTGACATTTCAAAGAGAAAAACAAAATAAAAACAGTACCTTGGCAAGTAAATTTTTTAGAAGGAGTTGTGAGAAGAAGTTTATCTGCCATTTCTCCAGGACCAGCACAACGTGCAATACCAGGTTCTTTGTATTCTGATTTTACCCAGTCAGATAGCCACTGCAGGTTGCAATCACAATAAAGAGGATTTGCTCCAATAGCACTATGGAAAACAGACAAATAAAAAAGCGAATCGAGTTACAAATGGTTGCTTTTAAAAAGAGAAGCCAGAAAACAGGTTGGCAAATGCCTGTAAGAGCACACTAAGTGTGTGGATTTGGATTCTAGATCAAGAAATGACAGTTTTAGCAGTAAACTCGGTCCAGAAACCTCACTGCATTAGGTGTGAACTTTGGTGTGCTGATACTAACTAGCTCTGTTTCACTGTTGGTATGGAATGCTGAAGATCAGTGGCATGAGCAGAATGAAACTGATACTGCGAAATTAGGTTAGTAAGAATAAAGTCTTCAGAAGCAGTCAAGGCAAGTCCACAGAGTTCCATCCTGGCATTTTTCCTTTTCAGTTTATGACTCCCAGGTTGGTACAAACCATCTGTTTCTAAGCTTCCAAATTTGATTTCATTATTTCCTCTTTGGAGCTCTCCGATGGAACTTAAAAGTATGTGCAGAATTCTGTAAGAGTTCTGTGTAAAGAATAACTAAATAAAACTACATTATCCTAGCTTTGTGGTAGTTAAATAAGAAGTTCCTCATTATGAAAGCATATCCGTTTGTTTAAATGATGATCTTTCTGATTTTTTTAATTAAAAATAATTTATCCAGAGATTTTCAGAATTAATGTCTGTAACAGCTTTTTAAATGTTTATTTTCTCTGCCAGAAAGTAAACATACGCTTAAAACTCTGAGAACAATGATACATTGTGTAGTTAATTTGGAGGATAGAAGCATTGTGCTATTCTACTATAAAGATGTAGTCACGTTACTCTTAAGAAATACAATAACCCCAGAACTTTCAAAAGATAATCTCAACATGTGCAAACGCTGTCAAATGGTGGTATTAGAACATCCTCCCTCTCCAGATGTTTCACTACTTTTTTTGGATTGTTCCACAGCTTTGAATCAGTGGGTCTTCAGAGATACAAGAAAGGCTTTGGCAAGCAAAGGCAGTAGAAACTACCAGTGCTAAAACATTATTTTCTGCCCCACTGAGCAGGAAGCCCTGTCATAATTTTTCTTTCTTCCAGCTGAGCTCAAGGAAATAAACATATTTGTTCAGTCAGGGTTAAGTCACAGCAGTAACTAAAATAAGACTTAGTGACAGAGAACTCCATACAAGGAGAAACACTAGAGACACTAGAGTTTGTCCACTCTATATCTACAAAAGTCGGTGGCTTGAACGGAGATAACACAATTGCTCTGCTAAAATCAGAATGTCAGCAAGGATAACTGGTAGCCATTAGTATCAGCAACATCAATCAAACCCGTGTAGGTTTTACTGATACTTCATGCAGATGAGCTGCCTTAATAGTAGCATTTGAATAACTTATCAATAACTGAAAACTTAATCAGTATCAAATATCTGAGAAATGGCAAGCTAAATGTAAATGTTCAACACTGAACCAGAAAGAGATGACTAAGTTTTTAACAATAGCAGCTATTCAGAAAGTTAAAAACTCAGATATATTTAAAGGTAGTAGTCAACTTACTCCTCAAAGACTTAATAGCTACCCATAAACACAACAAGATTTGCAGAAGGTAGCTTGTTCTAATTTAGGTTCCCATTGAAAATTAAAAACTTTGAGTGCCTCAAATTATCTTCTGAAATCAGTTGCCATGTGCTTAATATCAAGAGACACTGACACAGAATCGTAGAATGATTTAGGGCACTCTGGACGTCACATAGTCTCACCTCCTACACAAAGCAAGACTACCTTGACAGTCAGGGCTGCTCAGAGGTATGTCCAGCTGAGCCCTGAAAATCTCCAGGGATGGAGATTCTCCCTCTTCTTTGGACAAAACCTGTTCCAAAACAGAACCATCCTCACAGTGAAGAATTTTTCATTAGGTTCAATCAAATTTTCCTTGCAGCTTGTGATGGTTTACTCTTATTCTTCACTGTGCATGTCTGAAAAAACCCTTTCTCCATCACTGCTGTAATCCTTAAAGATTAAAAGATGAGTAAGTTGCTCCTTGGCAGCCCCTTCTCCAGGCTAGCTAAACGCAGTGCCTGCAGCCTCTCCCCACAGCTCATACTATCGAGCCACCTCCCCACGCTGGTTTGCTGTGGTTCATAAACATCTGCTTTGTGCTGGAGAAACTGAACACATATTCCAGATGTGACCTTAGGAGGGCCAAGCAGAAGGGATTTATCAGTATCCTCAATCCCCTGGCTGCTCACTTCCCAATTCAGCCCCGAGTGTCCTTAGCCTTCATTGCCATTAGGGCACGTGGCAGACACGTCCAGTTTGCAGCCCAGAAGCCAGCCCAGCCTTTTTTCCTGGCTATCTGGTCAGTCCCCAGCCTCTACAGATGCATGAGCTTCTTCCAGAGAAGTACTTTTCATTCTGTCTTTTTGATTGTGGGAAATTTGCTACACATAGCAAAAAAATACCCTTAGCACCAAAATACTTACAGGTGTGACAATGCTGAAAGGTCATTAAAGGCTCCTTCAGGAACAACAGAAATATCATTGCCATGTAAAGACCTTAAAAGGAAAATAAACACAATAATATATATGCATTAACAGGTTAACTTGGCAAATTTCATCTTCTGCAAACAGTTTTCAGCTTTTCACATTTTTTTTCCTTCCACTTCCAGTTCCTCAGTTTTCCAGCTGTTTGTTTTTTTGGAGGGTTTTTTTCAGCTCTAACTGGCACCCTTCTTGCCACTTGATATTTTGCACCCTGAATTTTCATAAGAAATGTAAATACCGTGATTGTTTTAAAATTGACCAAAGAGAGGTTGATAAAAGTAGGCACACTTCTGCAAAGTACTAATTGGATTTAGAGGCAGCAGAAGAGTTATAATTTCTGACTTTTTCAACAACTTTCTGAAAATCTCATTGATTATGTTCACATGGTCTTTCTTATCTTTCATGGATTCCTGGAACATACAGGTATTGACTGTTTGTTCATATAAGTATTAAGGCTGTTGTCCTAATTTGATAGTAGAGGTAGAGAACGAAAGAATTCATCAAGCATGAATACTGCGAATAATTTACCTCTCTTGTAGCAAACCTGCACAAAAATATCACTGCTTCTCTATAAATTTATTCAGTTACATGAATATCTAACACATACAAAATTATGGTTCTTGAAATTATCCACATTTATATTAAATAATTGAAGTTATGAGAGCACACTGAAATAATGCCATGCTTGAGACATTTAATCCAACTAAGCTCTTAAATGGTTATAAATTACCCAAATGGAGGCAAAAATTACATGTTCTGCTGGGGACTTTTTAAAAAAAATTTTTGCAGGCTTTTTTCTTAATGACAAACTGAAGCTGTAAATTACACTGACTGTTCTTTATTTGCCTTTGTCCCTTTTTGTGGCTGTTCAACCATATTTTTCCTAGTGGTAAAATGGAAAGTTTTTTGGGAACCAAAAAGTAATGTTATTGATTTTCAACAGTTAACCATGATGTCATGGTTTTGGAAATACTCCCACATTAAATGAAACAAGACAGAAAGAAATTTACTGTTTGAATAGAAATATTCAAATTTCAACTGCAAAACCGTCTCATATATACTGAAAGAATGTATGCATATGGATTTTTTGTTAGACTTTAATGCTTATAACAAGGAAGAACATACCAAAAAAAACCCCAAAAAAGAGCCAAAAGTAATAAGCAGAAAAAAAAAAGTGTGTGTCTGTATATAAAATGTTTTCCAGGATTCTGTAACTTCTTGTGAAGCATTTTGAGATTTTACTTCCCGGGAATGAAGCCACTTAGATTTTTAAGGCTATGTAATTATCACTTCTCAAATATGTGACAGGTTTTAAAATCTACTAATTTCTATAGATCAACTATCTGCTGCACGCAAACAAAAATTCTCTAAAATAGCAATGATTAAAAAATGATACTTACAACAACCTAAGTGATTTCAACCCATCAAAAGTCCGTGCAGGGATACATCTAAGGCGGTTGTAACTAAGAATTCTGAAAATATATGAAATACTATCAGCAAGAGTGTCAGTCATTCAGAAAACATGCTAGGCATGACCAAAGTCAGCTTTTGCACACATAGCAAGTTAGGAAAAAAGTTATTTTACAGCCTCCAAAACGAGCAAGCTTTAATACCAACTAAGTCTTTCCAAAACAAAAAAAAACCAAAACCAAACAACAAAAAACCCCAACCAAATGCAAAACAACAAAGAGTCACTGTTATATGTTTAAACTTACAAGGTGAGCAGCTGAGTCATGTTGCTGAAGCTCTGATTAGAAAGAGTGCTGATTCTGTTGTTACTTAAATCTCTAAAAAATAAATTCAGAAATTCAGACCTTAAAATGACTGCCCCAGTCCTGAAACATTGCAAGTTAAACTGACAAGACACATTACTTTTATTAGTAAAAGTAGTATGTATCATCATTGGTGATATTTAAAGCAGCACCTAATTTTATTTTCACATGCCATATACAAGCCCAGCAAGTTTTAGCTTGATCAATGAAAAGGATTTTCATCTCATTGCAGATGAAAAAGCAGAGCAATACATTCTTATACAATAGCAATGCCCACCATGCTATTGAGTTAATAATGCAACACACATGAACTCAAGTACAAAAATAAATGTGATGTTTTAAAGTAGAAGCATTCTTGTCACGTCCCTAATGACACCTGAGTAAATATAATTAAATACTGAACTTAACACTTACATGCTGAAGACATCAAAGCCCAGAGCTATTGTTGTAAAGGTATCTAAGATTTATAGAGAAAGTCTTAACATTTTTCTTCTTCGATATTCTAATGAAAAAATTCTTAAGCGCAAATATAATGGAAGCTGGAGTAATATGCAGGTAGCTTCAATGAAGCTGTAGTAAATGTGAACACTTCCTGTTCTTTATTCTCATATTATTCTTTACTTTTCATTTTATGTTGCCTATTTCACTATGGCTTACTGTATTTCGTGGTGAAATACTGCCTTTATTTCTTATGGGACCATGATATTTTACCTTAAGAGTACTGTTGAATAGCTATGCAATGTACATATTTTCTCTGCTTGAAAGACAACCGACTCATAATTACAAACACATTAGGCAAATATAATAGAGAAATTTATAGTCAAAAGGGAAAGTAAAAGTTAAACAAATTTCCTTGTTAATCTGGAACTCAAGAGACATGTATGTAATTGTTTGGACGCTATGCATAGTGGTTTTGTTTTCCAAACACAGCTGAGGAAGATTCTCAACCTCGTAACAGCGGTATGAGCAAACATACTGAAGAGTTTTAAAGAATGTGAGCCACATGTCTGACAAATGGAGACTGGTAATACTCATTTGCATTTTATTTACTGTTCATCTATAACTGATTGTATTACATTTGTCTGCTAAACTGTTTGTGTGAGTTCTCTGATTAGGAGGTAATGTACAATTTCTAGCTTTTTCACAGATTCACAGATTACAGATTCACAGATTATTGTGAGTTGGAAGGGACCCACAAGGATCATCGAGTCCAACTCTTAAACCACACCACTGCCTACCCAGTGGGAATCGAACCCTGGTCTCCCGCATGGCAGGTGGGGACACTCACCACTCTGCTAAAGCAGATTTCATCAAAAATAGATCATGATTATCTAATCTCTGTGAACGAAGCCCTGTCACTACGCTTCTAATCAACCTCATCTCTAGACATATATCCAGCTTCCACTGCTACTCTTACTGCACACAGTCCGGTCTATACACTTGCTTCTTGTATGGAGGTTCCAAAGTAAATATTTCCTGTGTGCTGCAAATTAGATCTTGTATAACTTCTCTAAAAATTCACAAAGATTTCCTACAGGTTCTACACTGGAGACATTTGAGAACACCACAAGGCTTTTTTCCTGATGTTACTTGAAAAATAAAAAAAGTTTTGAAAGTTGGTTGTTGTTTTTTTTAATTTATAACTGTGAGGTCAATAAATTTATAAATGTGAGGTAAATAAAGGAAATCAAGTTCTTGTTTTTGAATGCCAAACCATTTTTCGCAAACCCCATATTTTTGCAAACCAAATTTTGCAGCAAAGCTCTAAACCCAGTCAAAAATAAATTTAAATGATTCTGTTACTCCCCTCCACTTTTCATTCTGATTATAATGAAACCACCAACTGCTTTCGGAGTGTAACACATTTCAGCCTCAGCGGGTATAACTTTTTACAGCCTAACAAAGACTATGGAATAACAGCTATTTACATCTACAGTCTTTCTATTTCATTGTACACTTAAAAGGTACAGAAATCATATTGAAATCATTCATGAAATAGAGGTAATAAATTTTAGAGCAGCTAATGATTTGCCTCAAATCACATAGTGAGTCAGCAATAGAGTTGTCAGTAAGGCATTTTAGACAAGCTCTCTTCTTGAGTCATGAAAACCATATATTGTGGGAGAAACAGAAAGAGTTATATTCAAATGATAATACAGTTGTATGTGGGATTCCTATATGAAGCATATCACGGAGTGAAGTTTATCACTGCATGCTTCTTCTCTGAATTAAATCATTCTAGTGCCTTCGTGGAGCTGTTACAAAATGCTGTATTACCCTAACACCTTAACATATTTGCCGTGACTTTACAAGATCTTATGTCTCTTTTGAGACATAATTTCTGCTTGTTTACTTTGTGAAGTAATCACTGGATTGAAATACCCCTGCTCATAAAACGTGACCAAGTAGATTATATGTAGAATGTGGTAAGTAAAATAAATTATCCTCAGTTATAAAACATGGTTGGGTCTTATATTTCCTGAAAGATAAAATAAATTTTACAGGCTTTTTTCTTACACATAAAACCAGGTATAATTGAGCAGGGTATTTTGTTCCATTTTTAATTCCAATAGATAATGTTGCTCTAAAGCTACTTACATCAATGTTAAATGCTTGTAGTTGGAGAGCTCTTTTGGAACAAGAGTAAACTGATTTCCATCCAAATAACTAAAACAGGAAAATAAAATTAAAAAGCAATACATCTTTCATTAAAATAGTAGAATCTTCATCCATTAATCTCAAAATCCAACAATGAAGTTAATAACAAATGAACACAAATTATTTTCATTTTATAAGAAAGCCCTCTTACAAATTTTAGTTTTTAGAGACACAACTGAGAATCTGTAGCCTAAGATCCAAATGCTACAGTATAATATATAACTAATATTATGAAGTAACAGTAATAAACCCCAACTCCTACATAATAGTTTCTATTATTTCTTAAAGAGTCTGCAAAATGAAATCTTTATCATCTCTATTTTCCACACACCTACAGGTGAAAAGTAAATCTGACTTCTGCAAGTCACATTAAGTATGGATTTAGAGCTATTGTGAATAGAAATGGATTCTGACACTGAAGAGGTAGTCCTTTACAGTAGAACAGTCTAGTCTTAGCTTGAAGAGCAAATTCATTTGCCATGCCTGTAGTTCAGGTCACCTTCGCTAATTTATCCCTGTATATTTCATGATACAGTTATACCCCCACATTTGTGAGGAACAGGTCATGCCAGGGGTCTCGCAGAACGTCAAACTTGCAAAGACGCGCAGGTCATTAATATCCATGCAGGCCACGCCCCCCGGCACTCCAGAGCACCGCAGATGGTTTTCTGCTCCTTCCCAAGGGCTGTCTCAGGACAGGGGAAGCGTTTCTGAGCCCTCTCTGGCTTGGGAGACCCTCCCTAGAATCCCTTGGCTTCTCTTCGGCAATGCTGTCGCATCTGCAGCTGCTGCTGGGCTCGCAGCCCAAACCCCGTACCGCTGCTCTCCCCCACGCCCCTGGTGCCCCAGCCCCACGCGGCACGGGGAGGGTTCAGCTGGGGCAGCGGAGTGAGCATGTCCTGCTGACCAGCCGCGGCCAGCCCCATTTTCCCGGGGCACTTCCCTTCCCCGCCTGTAGCCATGGAAACAGTAACACGTGCCTGGGGTGGGGTCAGTCCCTGGTTGTGTTTAGAGTAACAGGGGGCAGTGTGATTCCTGGCCCTTCCTGCGTGGCCGGGCCGGCACTGCCCCACAGGGAGTACTGGCACTGCCCCTCGGCGGAGCACAGGCACTGCGCCTGCATCGGCCGGGGAAACTCGCAAGTGGCTGAAGCAAAATTGAGATAAATTTTCCTCGCAAATCCATGGGGTTGTAATGGAGGGGCCGCGATACAGCAGGGATATACTGTACATCAGTATAACACACTGCATACAGTACAGTTCCTATGGAGTATGTTAGGGACTAAAGTCAGTCATCAATTACTCTTCACTAGAAATCTTAGATTGTTTCGCCCCTCTTCGTAGGTTCACAGATCCTGTATTATATTGCTCACTCTTCTTCCATGCTCATAATTCTCAATAGCAGACTTGTTCACCCTTAGAGTTAATGGGTACAGAGCCATCAAACTCTATTATCGCCTGTGTTACAAGTAAAAAAGGTAACAAAGCCTTGCCTAAAATCTTCCAGTATGCAGCCAGACATAACAAAATACAAGAGAAGGAGTTCTTTATGTAACCAGGGCAAATAGTTTAGAGATGATAAGAAGTGCTGAATTTACCTGATTCTTTGAAATGAAGCAGATAGTGGCAAGAAGATTAAAGGTCTTTATTTTCTCAACTGTGGCAAATGACTTGCTGATGGTGGTATTACTTATGTCTCCTGGAACCCAAGTGAAAACTACACCCTCATTATCCCTTTACAAATAAGATATTTTAGCCATCAAAGTACTTGGCACATGCTTGAGTTAAGAGCAGCCATTGATAAAGACACTTGTAGGAATTTTTTGAGCTTAATATTTTTACATATGCTGCAACATCTTTGGAAACTTTTGACTAAATGGATGAGCTGAAACACAACAATGAAATAACTATCTACATCTAATAAAAGAAGCTCTCTTTATTTTTTTTTTCCTTTGGACCATGCCTTCTTAGGGCAGCTTGCCAAATCCAAAATATCACATGCAGAATCACACAGAATTAACTAGGTTAGAAAAAATCTTTAAAATGATCAAGTCCAAACTATTACCTAACACCATCACATCAACTAAATCATGGCACTAAGTGCCAGTCTCTTTTTAAATACAGTAATACCTCACCCTTCGCGAGGAACAGGTTTCCCCAGGGTCTTGCAAACTGTCAAATTTGCAAACACATGTGGGTCATTAATATGCNTCTTCTTCCATGCTCATAATTCTCAATAGCAGACTTGTTCACCCTTAGAGTTAATGGGTACAGAGCCATCAAACTCTATTATCGCCTGTGTTACAAGTAAAAAAGGTAACAAAGCCTTGCCTAAAATCTTCCAGTGTGCAGCCAGACATAACAAAGTACAAGAGAAGGAGTTCTTTATGTAACCAGGGCAAATAGTTTAGAGATGATAAGAAGTGCTGAATTTACCTGATTCTTTGAAATGAAGCAGATAGTGGCAAGAAGATTAAAGGTCTTTATTTTCTCAACTGTGGCAAATGACTTGCTGATGGTGGTATTACTTATGTCTCCTGGAACCCAAGTGAAAACTACACCCTCATTATCCCTTTACAAATAAGATATTTTAGCCATCAAAGTACTTGGCACATGCTTGAGTTAAGAGCAGCCATTGATAAAGACACTTGTAGGAATTTTTTGAGCTTAATATTTTTACATATGCTGCAACATCTTTGGAAACTTTTGACTAAATGGATGAGCTGAAACACAACAATGAAATAACTATCTACATCTAATAAAAGAAGCTCTCTTTATTTTTTTTTTCCTTTGGACCATGCCTTCTTAGGGCAGCTTGCCAAATCCAAAATATCACATGCAGAATCACACAGAATTAGCTAGGTTAGAAAAAAATCTTTAAAATGATCAAGTCCAAACTATTACCTAACACCATCACATCAACTAAATCATGGCACTAAGTGCCAGTCTCTTTTTAAATACAGTAATACCTCACCCTTCGCGAGGAACAGGTTTCCCCAGGGTCTTGCAAACTGTCAAATTTGCAAACACATGTGGGTCATTAATATGCATACAGGCCACGCCCATCACTCCACCCCCAGCCAATCAGGAGAGCTGTGGAGCGTTTTCCGTTCCTCCCCATGGGCTCTCCCATCACAGGGGAGCAAAGGGAAGCATTTCTGAGCCCTCTCTGCCTGGGGTGATGCCCGGAGGATCCCTCGGCTTCTCTTCAGCCAAGCTGCCGCTTCTGCAGCTGCTGCTGGGCTGCTGCCACCGTGCGTGCTTGCACAGCATCTGCAGGGGCAAAGCTCCAGGGCCGCGGCGGGGAAGGGGTATCCTCAGGCTTTGGCCAGCACTTGTGGAGCCTGGGAAACCTTAACTTTGCATGGGGGAACAGAAGTCTCCTTCTGGAGTAGCTGCAGTGGTGGCGTGGGCACGTCCCGCTGCTGCCCTGTCCCAGCACACAGCGCTGGCCCCACCGCTGCTGCGGCCAGCCCAGACCCACTTTCCCTGGGGCTATGTCATCACCAGGTGTGCCGGGTGCGCAGTCCCTGAGGACAGACTGCATTGCCTNCCCCAAGCACAGACTGCATTGCCTTCCCTGCCTGCCATGGAAACAGTAACGCACCCAGTCGGGGTCAGTCCCCAGCTGGGCTTAGAGCAACAGAGGATGGTGTGGCTTGTGGTGGTGCTGCCCCGGGTCTCAGCGGCCCCCTGGGGCATACCGCGGCACGAGCCTTTCACTGTAGGGACAGGATGTGGAGACACACAGGAGTGGGCAGGGACCAGGGCACAGCGCCATGGGAGCAAGAGGCGTGTGCCCTCCCCATGGGGCTGGGCCAGTCTCGCCCCACAGTGAAGCAGAGGCACTGCGTGTGCATCGGCTGGGAAGCTCCATGAATCACTGAGGCAGGTCTGCGATAAAATTTTCTCGCAAATCAGCAAGGCCACAATGGAGAAGTTGCAATGCAGTGAGGTATTACTGTACTTCCATAAATGGTGACTCCACCACCTCCCTGGGCAGCCCATTCCAATGGCCAATCACTCTTTCTCTGAAGAATTTTTTCCTAATGTCCAGCGTAGCTTGAGACTGTGCCCTCTCATTCTGGTCACTGGTTGCCTGGGAGAAGAGACTGACCCCCACCTGGCTACAACCTCCTGACAGGTAGTTGTAGAGAGTGATAATGTCTCCCCTGATATAAATTCTCAGAGTGAATTCATATACATATATTTTTAAAAGCTTTTCAGTAACAGATATTTTTTAAGAATGTTTTGGGACTTAACGAGTATTGCTAATTCAAACTTAAGCTGAAATTTCTCAAGATAATGTGAGAGCCTTTATATTTAAAAAGTGGTAGATTAACAACTTTTAAAAGATCTACTGAATCCAGTTCCTTGTTTTCTTTCCCCTTCATTCTTCATCCTGACAATATAAATTGGACATTAATTTTCATAAAAGAGAAAAATCATGCCACTTACAGTTCTGTTACATCTTTTGGGATGCCTTTAGGCAAAGCTTTTAGGCCTTTGTTGCTGCAGCGAACTACTGTGTCCAGGCAAGTACATTCTGCAGGACAGCGGGACAGTGGAGAGCAGCTATTGTCATCATTTCCTGGTTAATAAAAACAAACAGATGCTAAGCTTGCTAATAAATGTCTCTTCAGTATTAGCAGTAATAGCCCACCTGGATGTTCTTTAAGTAAATCTGATATTTCTACATTACCTATAATATCTCAAGGCAGGGAAAAAATTACATCATCTCTGTAAGTCATTGCTCCAAGAGTTTACGTTTCAAGAGATGTTTTACTTAGTACAATGCTGTTTTACTAGATAAGAATGCTATTATATGCAGAAAACATCATTAAAGAGTAAAATTTGAAATGACAGACAATAAAATTAACAAACTACTAAAACCAGTTTCTTAAAAAAAAAGATACATTTGTGAAAATTGACAGACTGTTAAGATAGTAAATGGAAGCATGTGTTAGAGGTGCAAGCACCAGTATCTGAAAATATTCTTGTTTGAACTATAACATCTGATTAACTGTCTCATGTTATTTCTAAATTATTATTTACAGTACTTACCATAGACATTAAAAACTTTTGAAAGCATACATATAACAGCCTGTGCTTGCTGATCATTCAAAAAAGGGTGGAAGATACTTAAATTGACATAGAAACTGAGCACGAAGCACAGATTAAGCTCTTTAAAGCACACCACTTCAGGATCTACAAGAATCATGCAGCCATACATATGAAAGCTGAAATCAAAAAGGTTCAAATATTAATTTTCTTACCATCATCACATGTAAAATCCTGAATTGCCACATCCTGGATAGGAATCTCCTTGAGGAAGTAGGGTTTCTGGCAGCGAGGGTTCCCCGTCACAATGCGCTTCTTCCTGAGCCAGTCTCCAAGCCATGCAAGATGGCAGTTGCAGTTGAAGGGATTGGCCAAGAGGTTTCTGTGAAGCACAGGAAGGTTTACCTCAGGTGATGCCATCTTTTCATCCTAAGTATTCTATTTAGATTTGCAGAAAGCTGAGCTTAAACACTGTTCTTCAAACACTAGTATGTACAAACCATAGGTGAAACTATAATTTAGGCTCTGTGTGATGAATCTTGATACAACCCATTTAGAAATATTTTAAAACTGTCAAAGACCTGACTTCATGTCAAGTCACTCGGTACCGATAATGCAGTAATTTCATATAGAGATGGAGGCTGATTATTTTACATTATTAGCTCTAACATGACAACAGCTATTCCATTAATTTATCATCTCATGATTTCCATTTTTTATTTGCTCAGAGAATAAGTTTCCTATCTGAAGTGACAGCTACCTTGATTACATGCCAGTTATAAAAATGAATTTACTTCTAAAAGTCTCAGTACTTTTGGCATCTCCTTGGTACAGCACAAACCTATCAAAAATTCCATTATTTATAAATATGTCATCCTTATTATGCAAAATTAGTCACTGGGTGCAAGGTGTCACTTTTTATGTATGAAAGGGATTAAGTACTTTCCTGAATGATGCCCTATAACTAGCTTTTCTTCATTAAACTGAGTGGCAGCTCTGCTCGCTGTTTTCACTTTCCTTAGATTACATCACATTTACATTTTAAAAAAAGGATTTTAAAAATAAAATGAGACAATCTTCATTATAAAACACATATAGATTAGGATTCTCAATAGGCCAAAGAAATTTAAGACACCAAGTCGGTGGCAGGGCAGAAAGACAGACAACATAGTGATTCAACTAGCTGTGATTCTGCACTGTCTACCCAAAATGTGGCTTTCTGCCCCATTTTAGAGCAGTGGGCTTCTGCTAGGGGAGCGAGCAGGGTGTTTTTCCTGCCTTCTCAGGTACTTCTGGAAACCAGTGAGATGCACCAAAAAGCACCATGAAAACTTACATGTGCTCAACATGGTCCAGAGAACAACTTTTTCCAAAATCCCTCTATGAACTCTTCCCTTAACTTTACCATGTGCCGTGAAATTACACAGCAAATCATAAAGGGAAATGACAGAGATTTAAATTAGGGTGCAGTAAAAGATGAACATGACTTACAACGTAGAGAGCGAATGCAATGTGTCGAAGGAGCCGGGTGCCACGGTGGTGATCTGGTTGTCATACAGGGAGAGCAGGCGGACAGAGCTCAGGCCCGTGAAGCTGTCGTTTCCCACACAGCTCACCCGATTGCTCCTCAGCATCCTGAGAAAGAAGGATCAGCTTTTCTCAGCTTAGCCCAAGCAGAGGCCAGAGCTGAAGTGGTTGCTGGAGCAAGGGCCAAGAGGAACGACTCCAAAGGATCTGCTGCCAGCAAAGTGACCGTATGTGTAATGACGCTTGTGCTACCTGCCACCTCCTCGAAAGGACTGAGTGCAGTTTGTGTGGAGGGGCCTGGAAGATGGAAATTCGGGTGGGTGGGTAGGTTGCACAGAGTTAAGGGGTGTTTCACGAATCACTGAATAGGTAAGGTTGGAAAGGCCCGCTGGAGGTCATCTGGTCCAATCTCCCTGGCTCAGGCAGGATCCCCTAGAGCATGATACTGAGGATTGTGTCCAGATGGCTTTTGAGTATCTCCATATAAGACACCACAACCTTTTTGGGCAACCTGTTCTAGTTTCCCCAAAGCATTTTTTCTTCCAATATTAGAATCATTAATTATGAGTTTTTAATTGGCAAGAAATGAAACTGACTGGAATTCCCCAAATTATACACAACAGAACCACCTTCATGTTTCCAAGGCTAATGACTCCAGAACTGATATTTATATAGAGCAGAAGCTTGTACCAGCTGATCTTCTCCTGAGGCCACTTTGACCTTCACTTTTCTTAGGAAAAATTCTATAAACCAATTCTGCTGCATTTGGAAGCATTTCCTTTAAATGAAATCAGGCTATCTTGACTCCTCCTCAGATTGATTCTAAGATTTAATAGAAATTCCAGAATATTAAGCAAGAAACTCCTATTCTAAAACCTCTCACTTTTCTGTAAAATACACAAGCTTTGAAGTTTGTTGTTCTCCTCTCTGTCCATTAAGAAATTATCAATTTCCCCCATGCTTTTCTCTAAGACTAACTCCTTTAAACAATTTTAGCAGTTTTTACTGCAAGGTTAGAAATTGTAGACTTGATTTATTAAAAATACCTAAAGATTACGGACAGCTGAAGCCTCAAAGACCATTTAGTATTGGCTATGCTCTGCAGATCAGAAGGACAGGCTCTCTGAAAAAGGCCAAGAAGCTGCAGATTGTATAAACATCTTTTTTGACTGGAAAGAACTGAACTGCCTCGTGGAAAGAATGAAATTAGTTCAAGTTATAGTGCTTTTAATCCTCCCTTCACTGTTGAAGTGACATAAAAATTACATAGGAGAGAATAATTTCCCACATTTCAATATCCACCAGAAGAGTTTTTCCCTCTAGCAGAATTCATACTAATGGTTGAGCTGAATTGAATCAGACTCCATTACGTAAAATGTGTAATTTCTGTACAAAATTCTGTTACTGTGATGTAGATCATTATTCCCATTTCCATTTCAGAAGCTGGATGTTTACTCATTCTCAACTGCTTAGAGAACTTGGCATACCCATAATTAATAATTAATGAAATAATATAATATATTACTTCTTGTAAAATAGGAACAAAAACTAAGACATGCTCGAATAACCCATAGCTAATTCTCCAAAATCAATTTCTTTAGGACAGAAAGAATATGACTTTCAAAAATACCTGTCAGAAAGGAAGAATAAAAACATCAAATAATTACACTTACAGTGTTTTGAGACTTTCTAGTCCTTTGAACATTTTGTGTCGAACACTTTCCAAGCGGTTGCTAGTGAGTAATAGTTCATTCACACCAGAGGCTCCATCAAATGCCCCTTCTTCAATATCTGTAATCTTGTTATTGCTCAGGTTTCTATTACACATTGAAAGAAACAGAAAAGAATGTCTTCTCTTGTAAACACCTTCAATTAACTGCTAAATGCTGCAGAATGCATAAATTTCAAGACACTGTGCTAGATTCATTGAATCACTGAGGTTAGAAAAGAGCTCCATGATCATCAAATTCAACCTTGATGGTTGGATTATTTAACTAAGTTATTGCATAAAAGCAATAAATATTCAAGTTTGAACTAATAAAAGTTAAATTCAATGCCCTTCTAATTAAAGAAGTAAAGATTTTTAAAACAATCTTTAGAAGATGTTTTTACATAATGGCAATTACCTGTTGCTGCCACACAAGAACATATTTTCACAATTCTGAATCTCATCAGTAGCTGTATATTTTTTCAGGTCTCCAGTCTTTGTAGCACTTTTAGATGAATTAATAACAAAGCAATACTGTATGAGTACAGCACAACTAACCCCTCTGATTTCTTTATGTCAATAGACAAATATAAGAAATCAGTATAAACAGTAACATATGTAAATGAAATGTGTGAATGTAAACAGTATATGAAATGGTAATTTATGACATTTGTTAGAAAGGAGGATTTATAAGTAAGATAATTAATTTATCTGCAATTCACATGCAAAGTGGATCAAAATGTGGGAAAATGACCTAAAATTCTGCCAAAATATTCACTATTCAGTAGTTTACTACTTTAGCTGAAATAAGAAAATTACATCCTAAATGGGTAGTATCTGTACTATATATATGTAAAAGCATACATATTCAACCACACATTTTCTTAAATATTTTTCATGTTATTCTCCTTTTGTTTTGTTTGTTTCATATAACTATTTACACATATTATGGAAGTACATATCTACCACACTAAACAGTGGTACACTAGTGATTTTTCCCAAGTTCTTAAACTCTGAGACAACATAAAGACTTTATGTGGTGGAATTAATGGTCTTGAGAAGAAATCAAACATTGTTTGATGCATTGTTTGATGTCCCAAAAGATTGGAAGTTGGCCAATGTGATACCTATCCATAAGAAGGGTAGGAAAGAGGAGCCAGGAAATTATACACCTGTCAGCCTGACCTCAGTGCCAGGCAAAATTATGGAGCAAATCATCTTAAGGAAAATGATGTTGCACCTCCAGGAGGGTAAGGAGATCCAACCTAGTCAGCATGGCTTCAGGAAAGGAAGGTCCTGCCTGACCAATCTGATTTCCTTCTATGATCAGGTGACCCGCCTGGTTGATGAGGGAAGAGCTGTTGATGTGGTGTACCTGGATTTTAGTAAAGCCTTTGACACTGTCCCCCATAACAAACTCCTGGTGAAGCTGGAGGCTTGTGGTTTGGATGGGTTTACAGTGGACTGGATCAGGAGTTGGTTGGATAACAGAGCTCAGAGAGTGGTGGTTAATGGTGCTGTGTCC
>WEKX01022531.1:26768-46209 GCA_013390025.1 Pitta sordida
AGAAGAGGAGGCTGAGGGGAGACCTTATCACTCTCTACAACTACATGAAGGGAAGTTGTAGTCAGCTGGGTGTCAGTCTCTTCTCTCTGGCTACCAGTGATAGAACAAGAGGACACAGTCTTAAACTGCGTCAGGGGAGATTTAGACTTGACATTAGGTGGAACTTTTTCACAGAGAGGGTGATCTCTCAGTGGAATGGGCTGCCCAAGGAGGTGGTGGAGTCACCGTCCCTAGAGGTGTTTAAGAAAAGGTTGGATGAAGTTCTTGGTGACATGACCTAGATATTAGGGTAGTGTGTTATAGGTAGGATGATGTGTTGGTTGTAGGATGGCAACAGGTCAGGTTAGGTAACAGGTTTGACTAGATTAGATTAGGTAACAGGTGATAGGTTGGACTTGATGATCTCTATGGTCTTTTCCAACCTTACTGATTCTGTGATTCTGTAATTTCTAGAAGAGCATTATAATCACTCAAAACAAGAAAGGTATTATTTGTTAGAACAAAAATTTACATCCTTGCAAGAATGAACTCTGCCTTTATCTAAGACATAGTAAGCAAGGAGTTGTGGCTTAATTTTAAGTGCTGACTAGTCTCTCTAGCCTAGCTGAAATTTAATATACACCTTGCCTGTGATGAAGGATACAATCAATAAAATCATAAGATCAATTAGGTTGAATGGGACCTTTAATGTTATTAAGTCAAAGCATTTAACCCAGCACTGCCAAATCCCCCACAAGTATATGTCCCCAAGTATTTTAAATCCTTCCAGGGATGCCTAGTCTACCACTTCCCTGTGTGGCGTGTTACTTCAATTGCTTGACAGCTCTTTCCATGGATAAAATCTTCCTAATATCTAATCTAAACCTCCCCTGCTGCAATTTGACACCACATTTTCTCATCTTGTCACTTGTTAACCTGGGAGAAGAGATCAACTCCTACCTCACTACAATCTCCTTTCAGGTTGTTGTATAGAGTGACAAGGCCCACCCTGAGCCTCTTTTTCTCCATGCTAAACAACCCCAGTTTCCTAAATTGCTCCTTTTTGCACTTGGGCTCAATACTCTCCAACAGCTTTCTGTGGACTTACTCCAGCACTCACTACCTTTTTTTTTTTAGAGAGGGGCCAAAACTGAACACATACTCATGATGTGGTCTCATTAGTGCCAAGTACACCGGGGCAATCGCTTCCCTAGACCTGCAGGCCACACTATTTCTGATATAGACCAGGATGGAATTGGCCTTCTTGACCACCAGGAGTCATGCCATCTCCTGTTAACTCAGCTATTGACCAGCACCCCCAGGTCTTTTCTGCTGCACCACTTTCCAGCCACTCTTGCCCAGGCTGGTAATGCTGCAGGAGGATGCTGTGAACAAAGTGGAAGACTTGGCACTTGGACATGTTGAACCTTGTAACACTGGCCTCAGCCTATGAATTCAGCCTGTCCAGATCTCTCAGCAGGGCTTTCTATCCTCCAGCAGATCAACGCTAATGCCCAGTTTGGTGCTGTCGGCAAACCTGCAGAGAGTGCATTTAATCCCCTCATCCAGAGCATCAATAAAGATATTAAACAGGATTGACCACAATACTGAGCAGTCAGGAATACCACTCGTGACTGTCTGCCAACTGGATTTAACTCCATTCATCTCCACTCTCTGGGCCTGGCCATCCATCTAGGTTTTTGCCCAGTGAAGTATATGTCAGTCCCCAGAGAATTCTGTTGGAAATGGTGTCAAAGGCTTTGCTAAAATCTAAGTAGACAATATCCACAATCATTGCTTTCATTTATTTTCACAGTGGAGGTGTTCAATATTCTGTAAGATGATGCAGAAGACTGGAAGAAAGAAACTCATTATTTCTCATCTCAGCTGGCTTACCCGTGTCAAGCTCTTAGTTTCCTGAAATCTCTTTTGTTCACTGGTACTACTACACTCACTTCACATAGATATTTTAAGGATTAATGTTGCATAGCTAATCCATGTTGCAGTGAATATACATGCTTTATTACTGATGAACCATCAAATCAAGCATTTAGGTGTCAATTTTTCAATATCATTAGTGTAGAAAGACCTTTGCATCTGTTTTGAAACTCCAGAAGAAATTATGAGACTCACAAAAATACAGAATTCACTCATATTGGTGTCTCTGTAACACCAGTTAGTGTTTTCCAGTGAGGCTTAAGCAGACATTTTATTAACCTCTGAATGAAAGCATGTTGTAAAAAGTGATAACTATACTAAGAAGTTATGGAGCAGCATTCTTAAACTGGTTAAATTTTCATTAACATTTTTTCAAATTTGTCCTTCTCAATTAAGCAGACCTCAAAGCCCTTGGGAGTTCCAGCAGACAGCTTCACTGAGACTGATTAATATTCTTGCTCTTCTTTTGTCTCAAAGACCTCCTCAACTTAAAAGAAATATTCTTAAATATGAGGAATTGATACATCTGTCGATGTGTGTGTATGTATGACATATGTATGACACATTTATTTCCTAGAAACAAACCATTATAGAATAGTTTTGGGAAAGGACCTTAATATCACCTGGTTCCAATCTCTCTGCCATGGGCAGGGACACCTTTCACTAGACCAGGTTGCCCAGAGCCACATCCAACCACTATAAGGGGTGTGGCATCCACAACTTCTGTAAGCAATCTTTTCCAGGGCCTCAACAACTTCAATGTAAAGACTTTTTTTTCTGATATCTAATGTAAACTTACCCTCTTTCAGTTTAAACCCATTCCCCCTTTTCCTACCACTACATGCTCTCATAAAAAAAAATCCCTCTTCATCTTTCTTGCAGACTCCCTTCAGGCACTGGAAGGCCAAAATCAGGTCACCACAGAGCATTCTCTAAGCTGAACAAAGCTAATTCTCTAAGCCTTTGCTTGTAGGAGATTCCTTTAATCATCTTGACGGCCCTCCTCTAGAGAGCTTCCAACAGGTACATCTACTTCCTGTGCCAAGAATGCCAGAGTCGGATGCAGCACTCCAGGTGGAGTCTCACCAAAGTGGAGAGGCAGAATCACCTCCTTCGACCTGCTGGCCACACTGTTTTTGCTGCAGCTCAGAATACAACTGGCTTTCTGGACTGCAAGCAGACATTCCTGGCTCCTGTTGAGCTTCTTGTCGACCAACATCCCCAAGTCCTTATCCTCAGAGCTGTTCATCCCCCAGTCTGTGTTGATACTGGGAGTTGACCTGACCCAGGTGCATCATCTTGCACTTGATCTTGTTAAACTTCATGAGATTCCCAGGGACTCATTTCCTGACCTTGTCCAGGTCCCTCTGGGTGGCATCCCAGCCTTCAGGTGCATTAACCATTCAACTTGGTGTCGTCTAAAACATGCTGAGGGTGCACTTGATCCCTTTGCCTATGTCATTGATGAGGCATTAAATAGCACTGGTCCCAATACGGACTCCTGAAGGACACCACTTATCACTTGTCACTGATGTTCATTGCGAAATTCTGCGTCTTTGATTACAACACTCTGGATGCCACAGCCCAAACAATTTCTCTTTCATCTAACAGTCCACCCCTTGAGATTTTTGAAGAATGAAGAAAACTAGGTGTCCACTGTATAGTAACACCAGAACACTGTTGCATCAGATATTCCTACATTCTTTTTTAAAAAATATTTCACCCCAATCCAAAGTGGCCAGTTGTACTCAATTGAAGATGTCAAAAGTAAGTTCATTTTTTTGTTTTACATTGTTGGGTTTTTAAAATCTTTTTATCTAAAATATCAGTAATAAGTATTTAACTAATTGTGACCATGACAGCTGCCAGCAAGGATCTGGATAAGACTAACAATAGTTTAAGTAATACCACTGCTCCCGTTGAGATTTTGGTCACTAGTAATTTAGTAATTTAATCTTTTACAAATGGTAGCCACTTGGTGACTACAATGCAGTGATTATTAAACTGATTTATTTTTACTTGCATTTTTCTTCACTTACTATGTATGTTTGGATTTAATCCTCAAAAGATTGAGCACAGAGTCACTAAGTCTATCTAAATTATCTACTCTCAAATGTGTCTTTTACATAAGCTAAAGAAAGCTTTTCATAGATTTATTTTTAGTCACGACTGCAATGGTAAGATTATAAACTCCTATTGGAACATTAACTGTTAACATGGACTTACAATGATGAGCTATCAAACCATTTTTTCTCAGTCATTTTAATTTTGATATCCCTCTCACCTAATGACAGTTTAATGAAGCACAGAATCAAAGGCAAGTCTTTAATGTGCTGAAAGAGGCAAAATTGTCTGGTTAGGGAGTAATACAGGAAGTTACGAAAGATTACTGGAATCTTTTTTAAGCAGCTTATAACTGCGAGCTCCCTGCTGTGGCTGCATAACAGACCAGCTGGCTGGATGCTGCCGTGAAGGTGCCGGAGCCATACACCATGAGAAGTTGTTGCTGGCGGTGCTTAGTCCCATAGAGAAGAGCTGCCAACTCTGACCTACCTCAATGATTAATCTAAACCCATTCTTGATTTTCAGTTGGAATATAATGCATCTTTTGTAGATAAGAATTAAGAAAGGTGGAGAGACACAGCAAGGAGCTCACACAAGGAGCTCACACACTATCTGAATAGACAAGGCCATTGAAGCTGCACTTACATTTTCCGCAGCTGAGGAAGTTTCTTAAAGATTCCAGTAGCTTCCAGGACTGAAAATTCGTTGTTATTTAGTCGCCTAAAAGAAATTACATCAATTTTAGAAAAAAAAAAAATTATTCAGGCATTGGTACAGAAAGGTCTGCTCTAAGTGAACTTTTCAGACTGGTTTCACTGAATAGCTGGTGTTTACCTGGTAGCTGAAGAACAGTTTCTTATATACTGACATAGTTCTTTAAGAGGAATGAGAATTCTAATTCAGATAATTCCTGTGAATGAACATTCTTATTAATTAAACTTAGGTATATGTAAGGCATTTGAAAAAGCTGATCACAAAATATTATACAACTAAAGCCACACAGAAATGTAAGATGATGTTTTTAATTTTTCAAACAAAAATGTAACTAAGGCAACTTATAAATAAAAATCTTTAAGAAGTACATGTAAATCACCCAAGATTAGTTTTCTGTTCTTTAAGGGATATCAGATGGGTTCTGCCAGACATCTGGAGGTACTCACAGAACACTATTTACAAGAATGAAATAATTGCTTAATGCTTCTTCTGAATAGGAATGAAACACACCACATAGGTCTTCCTAAGGATTTAAAACACTTCTCTCACCATGGTTTGTCTCCATATCACTATGGTTGGC
Source organism: Pitta sordida (assembly GCA_013390025.1). Taxonomy (NCBI): domain Eukaryota; kingdom Metazoa; phylum Chordata; class Aves; order Passeriformes; family Pittidae; genus Pitta; species Pitta sordida. The sequence goes on from WEKX01022531.1 coordinate 32,044, forward strand.
ACACATATATTGCTTGAAGAAGCATTAAATGTTGATTTGTAACACTAGAAGAAGGTATACAATGAGCAACAATTACTACAGGTATCAGAGCTCTTCAGCACAGTATACCTTTACCAGCTGCCAGGTTAGAAGACCATCTATATTTCAAACAATATCTGCATTGACTTAGTGCTCCCTATTTCCTCTCTTCTTTAATGGGGCCTTCTTATTAATGAAGTAAGTCTTTCCAGCTTTTATTTAAAGATTGTAAATAGGAGGGAAAAGATGAGACTGACAAGATCACTGTGAAACGAAATTCAGCATAATTCTAACTCCAGAATGCTTTTCAGAATTGAAGAAAGTTGCTTGTTCATCCTTCCCTCCTGTTCAATTTCAGTGATAGCCAGAAGGAAATTAAGGTTGTAAATCAGTGCAATAGTTTCAACATGGAACCAAACTGAGAGAAGAGAGGCATATTTTGGATACACAGAATTACAAGGAACATGAATTTAAAAAGATGTTACTGCCTCTGAAAATCAGCTGAATGACCTAATGTGATTTTTAGTGGGATCATACAAAATAATTCTTGCATGGTGCCAATTAACAAAGTCACTTCTTCACTCTTAACAGCCTTTTGTTTCCACTGTCCAAGATCAACAGAAGGAGATTGTTCTATAAACGTAGACGCTAACATTTTCAAATACTTCTTAAGTGCGATATCACCTGTGAATGACTTGTTAATGAAAACATATACTGTTTCTAATATAGTCGTATGTCCGGCTTCATGGGTTTTGGGTCTTGTGAGGCTCCCGAAAAACATTAAATCCATGAATTCAAGTTGGACATCAATATGGCAAATTATTGCCAGAAATATGGCAACTTGGCAACACTACAACATCCTGAGGCCCCTTAAGCTGCTGAGACAGTAGGAGTTAACTGCAATGGCTACCACAGGCAGGAGCGTTTTGCCGGAGGCTATGAATATGTGCAAGTCCAGACTGGTTACTGCGGCCTGAAGGGCCAGAATGGGGACCCGCGTGGGTCCATGTGTTACATTTTAAGGTTTTCTCACTGTTGCCAGGGGCGGATAGGTGGTTGGGGCCAGGGCCAACTGCTGCGGCAGTGTGCTGTCCCACGGAACTATGCACCGCTCTGGGAATCATTGAGTAAGGACCATGGCAAAAATTTCCGCGGTTCACTGAAGCCGTGAATATGACAGCACGAATTACTGAGTTATGACTGTAATGCTTACTTTCTTTATTGCAAACTTCTATAACCTCATTGAAAAAGGCAATTTACTCCTTTCCTCCTTACAACAATCTTTTATATATTTAGAGCAATTTACTTTGTTTCTCCCTCAAGTTTTTTTTTTTTCACTCAAATGCATTCAAACTTTACAGCTTTTTCTTAGAAGTTGTCTTTTCTAGATGATTCTCCTTGAATTTTTTCCTAAACAATCCATATCCATCTTGAAAAGTGAAGCCCTTGACATGGTACTCCAGATATTTTACTATTGGTATGTACAGTAAAATAATTATTGTATATACAGTTATCCATCTCTACTTCACGCCTCAGCATTGTGGCTTCAGTACATCACAAATTGTTTTTTCTGAATGGCAGAAGCTTCTCCCTAGCTGTTTGGGACGGGCTCACCCGGCCTTGCACCTCCCTGGCTGCCCAGGGTGGGCTCTCCCTGTCTCGCCCCAGCATGAGCTGCTCCCCAGACTTCCACAGGTTATTCAGATATTTCAAGAAATAACAATGGAGGGACAATGAAGAAGAAAACTTTAAAGATCAGTCCTCTTTTTTTTTGCCGATGTGGGATTTTACCTCGGCATGCTATTGGGGGATCCTGTACCAAGCCTGCTGATTGGCTCTAATCCTACTTCACAGATTTCATTTATCATAGCATTTTTCTGAAACCAACCCTCTGTGAAATTTGAGGGATTTCTGCAATTTAAATACTACACTTCTATATGTACATCCCAAAATGAAATTTGCAGTAGTGCCCAATAGCACTCCCTCATCTTTAATATGTATGATAACACCACCATAGCCTTTTATCTTGAACTACTTACTGGTTATTCCTCAATCTTGTATTTCCAGGGCTTAATAGTTGTACATATGTAATATGTAGAATTTTTTTTTTAAATTTTTGCCTTTACCTGTTTTATTCAAAGAGAAGTACTAAAATAGCATTCTCAAAACATAAAAGTCAGCAAAGAAGCATTTAGTGATGATGTCTACATATTTTGTTTGTACGATTAATTTGATGCTTTTTCTTGTTTTAGTAACACCATGACTAAGATATTTGCATGTTTTTGTACCATATGTGAACCTTTCGGGAAGGCTATATACTGCAGTGAAGTGCTGAAGACTATATATGTACTGCTTTTCAAAACTATCTTGTTTGGTTATCAGCTATTGCAAAGTCATTATAAAAATTCAATACATAAGAATTAAATTATTTTTATTTAGCCTTTCACCTGGGGACTGTGATCTGAGTGATTCATCAAATGTTTCCTGAGTGGCCAGCATGAGAACAAGAGGACATGGCCTTAGGCTACTCCAGGGGATGTTTAGACTGAATGTCAGGAAGAGCTTTTTCACAGAGAGAGTGATCCCTCAGTGGAATGGTCTGCCCAGAGAGGTGGTGAAGTCGCCATCCCTGGAGGTGTTTAAGAAAAGACTGGATGAGGAACTCAGTGACATGGTCTAGATGATGCATGGAGCATGGTACCCATGGCTCCAGGGTTGTGGGTTTGATCCCTCGGTGGGCGTTCACTTGGGAGTTGGACTAGATGATCCTTGTGGGTCCCTTCCAACTTGGAATAACCTGTGAACCTGTGAACTTTCCTATATATTAGAATGCTACCTGAAAAATACTTTATTTTGGGGGCGCAAATATAGACTTGTACTTTACATCAAATAGTTCAGTAGAAGATTAGACACATCTTTCATTTGTGTTCTGGAAGACTGTAAGCAAGCAACAAAACAGAAATTAGAAACCAATTGGATTATTCATATATTTTTTTTACTTTCAAAATTAAGTATGTCTTGAACTATATTATGATTTTCAGATTTTTAAAGAAAGCANTTTTGCATCAGTGAAGCAAATACCAGAACAGTGTATTTAGCTAGAGCAAATGGATTTTTAGTGGAAGTAAAAAAAAAGCCAAAATAATTTTTCTCTCTCTCTCTAGAATGTTTGCAAGGCTGTTAAAATTTTTTATTACATCAAATGACTTGAAGAACAATCTGTGCAGTCTATCAAGTAGAAGGTTGACTAATGACTTTTTTACTGCTTAACACCATCTTACTTGGATAAAGTGATGGAAAAAAAATGGTCTTTAAATGCAAAAAAAAAAAAATAAAGGAAGCAGATTCCACCTTGAAGTAGAGTTCCCATTTTAAAAAAATTTATTGGAAGTGAAAGGAGATAATTAATTTCCATAACAGTGTCAGGGAATGGTGGATTTTGTAATCCTTCCCACCTTCAAACAAGACTGGGTACTTTCTGAAAATAATGCTGCAATGAAACTTGAATTATGCTTCAGTAAAAAAAAAAAATTGTTGACTGAAATTTGGTTTAGGATACACTGCAGATAAGGTTTGATCATTTAATTGTTTCTTCTGAATTTAATAGGTAGGAATAATAATTATAGAAAGAAAACACTTGATAGTGTATCTTCTGCATGTAAATAAATGAATGAAAACAATTAAAATTAAATGAACAACAACAATTAAAGTGCTAAATTAAGATTCTTATTTCTTCAGAGCAGAGAGATTTCAGCTCATTTCCTCCTAAAAATCAAGACAATGCATGTTTGCCACTTCAACAACTCCATTTCTCATCTCTTGGTTCAATATGTATCATTTATACAACCACTACTTTGCGATCTCCTCTCTGTTAACCTGTTACCTATTCCATCAGCTTTTAAAGTACATAGTTTTATCTCAAAATCCAGGATGACATAAAATGTTTTTCTCCACTGAAATCTATCTCCCTTCACCCAAGACTGTATAAATTTTTTCTTCTGATTGTAATTTTCAGATTTGTAATAAAAACATGTCATGGTTTAACCCCAGCCAGACACCAAGCACCACAGAGGCACTTGCTTACTCCCTCACCAGTAAGAGTGGGGAGAGAACCAGAATGGTAGTAGGGCGAAATTGTGTGGATTGACACAAAGACAGTTAAAATAAGGAAAGAAAAAGCCATGCACACAAGCAAAGCAAAACAAGGAATTGATTCACTGCTTCCCATTGTCAGGCAGGGGTTCAGCCAAATCGAAGACAGTAGGGCAGCGTCAGCATAACAGTGACTTGGGAAAACAAATGCTATTACTCCAAATGTCCTCTCTTCCTCCTTTTTCCCCCCCTTTACACAGTGACTATGATGCCATATGGTAAGAATATCCCTTTGGCCTGTTTGGGTCACCTGTTTTGGCTATGTCACCTCCCAGTGTCCCATGCACTCCTAGGCTTATTGCCCGCATGGCAGTACAGAAAGCAGACAAGGCCTTGGCTCTGTATAAGCACTGCTAAACCATAAAAATAATCTTTATATTATTAATCCTGTGCTCAGAAAAAATCCAAAACATAAACCCATACTATCTGTTGTGAAGGAAAGTAATTCTACCCCAGATAAACCAGCACAGAAAGCAACCCTCTCAGCTCAGAGCCCAACAAAACCTTCCATCTCTGTTTTAAAAATATTTCATTTTTAAATATTCCTGTCCAGATATTCAAAGTACTTAATAATACACTGAGCCCCTGGAACTCATAAGGGAACGGGTCCAGGCAGGCCACGTAAGTAATGAAATCTGTTAAGATAGCAAATTTATGAATATTCAATTAGACCCCACCTGTAGCCACATCCCCTGCACTAATGAGCTCTAGGGGGTGGTCCTGGGATCGCGGGACAGCATAAGAAATGGCTTAAGCCCGTTCCCAGCTGCAGAATCCATGCTTTTGCCATGGTATCCTGTTTCTGATCTTTGAAACCCGGCCATAGCTAGGCTAGCTCAGGGTGTCCCCAGGATGCCAGCGCGAGCCCAAGTGTTGAGCACAGCCTTTGAAAATCCACTTTAAACACATGGGCTGCGGCAGCACATGTAAAGAATGCTTCCAGTGGTCCCAGTGGAGCTGAGCACACAGTCCTGCTTCTCTCTGCACGTCCCTCTGCAGGTTACATCTGCTGTCCCTGCCCCCCCCATTCGCAGCTCCTTTCCCCCTCTTCCCTGTCCTCCCCTCTCCCTGCACCTCCTCCCCTCCCCTTGCCTGTTCCCCACAATCCAGAGGAGAGACCCCTGCCCTCTCCTGCCAGTATCGATTGTTTTAAGTGTTTCTCACATGGCCCCAAACATCTCCTGTATCAAAACCAAAGTACGTACTGCTGCCTTGAGAGAGCTTTAGTTTGGTGATTGCTCCCTCTCCGCCACTGCAGCAGCCCTGGAGGCCGCTGCTTGTGAGTACGGGGGGCGGTGCTGGCTGGGAATCCACTCGAGCTGAGCTGAGCACTAGTGAAGGAGCCCAAGCCAAGCCGAGCGCTGGCAAAGGCAACTGAGCTGCAGCCGAGCCCAGCTCAGCAATGTTTCATATCAGGCAAACTGAACCATCCAGCCTCACGCTGCTTCCATTTGTAAGCAAGGAGGCAGGTCCCAAGGGAAGGAGCTGGGAGGGCTGAATGCCCCCTGCCAGTCGTAGCCGACAAAGCATTGTCAGGGGCTGGGTTGGCCCAACCTTGGTCCCAGGGGAGGTGCACGGCTTGGAATGGTCCCTCATGGCCCCAGAAGCAGCAGCTGGTGCGCCGCCACCACCCCTTCGTGCCCAGAAGTGGTGCCGCGGCCTCATTCGCTCTGCTCCGCCTGCCTGGGAGTGCTCCCCTTCCCCTCAAACAGTGAAAATGGATGATGCTTGGAAACTGTGGGGGGTGGGAATGGTGGGCTTGGCTTGGCAGCATGGGCAGGCTTCTGCCCACCTCAACTTAGCTCAGCAGCACAGTGCAAGGTGGTTCCTACTCGCCCTGGTTTGGCGCAGCCGGGCCACCACCTGCTGGCCCTGAGAAGTGGTGGGAATGCCTCCTGCTCTCGCTCTCACGCACGGACACAGACAATGGCAGACCTGTCTTGCAGCCTGGTGGAGAACAATTCCAGTCACACAAAACCACACATTTACATTAAATGCATGCTGGCCGGGCAGTGCGCGGCTCCTGGCTCCCTCCCCTTGCTGTCCCTGGCTCCCAGGTGAGACCAATTTACATATTTAAGAACTCAGTACATATTCATGAGCTGACTGAGTTCACGGTACTATTTGTGCACACGTGTGGACCCACAACTCACTGAAAAATAATCCCCAGTTAATTGAAACCACAGATATGCAGACCATGAATATGCGGGGGCTTACTGCAGTCTCATTATTTCATACCTTCATTGCTGTACTGTTGCTTTGATGCCAGTCGTAGACTGATTGTCTTTTAAGGGATGTGTCATCCTGTTGCTCTGTGCCCTATGGATCACAACTTGATCACAGTACTCTTGACTTCACATCTCTGTCTCTGTTTTACTACATCAAATCAAAGTCCTTCTCTTCAGTTCCTCAACATTCTGCCTTGTTCTTAAAACTGAATCTCCCAGGAAAAATAGCTATTTCCTTCCACCTTTGCTCTGCAATGACAGCCACTTTTCATCTGCCTTTCTGCTGATCCTTCAAGTATCTCTGCATTCCCTTTCATCCTATGTTTTGCACATGGGAAAACCTTGTAAAGCTGCCTTAATTTTATCTTTCACTCCCTCCTTGAAGATCACTTCCGTTGTAATGCCTACAAATCAATCCCATACGGCACTTACTAAACAAGTAATAACCTGTGACTTCTTTTCTGCTCATCCTGTCCATTATTCTATTATCTCATCTTCTTAACTCAACTATGCCCTGTCTGTCTGCTTTATCTTTCTCTGGTCTCCTGCCTGACACATGTAATGTGTACTTTGTATAAGAAGAATCAGCTTTGTCTTCTTAAACACCCTGGTAGCACTTTTTATGACAAACCCCTCTGGTTGCTGGTGCTCTACTTTCCCTTGTAGTTAAAGTTAAAAGCAAAATAAACCTTACTACCTTTCAAAAAAATACAAGCGGATTGCTCCAGTCCTGAAGAACTAGAAACACAAAATAATTACCTTATTTATTTATCATGAGGGTTTAAGGTTACGTGGTACTGAAATGATGCATAAATAATGATTATGAATTTTTAGTCCTTGGAAGTACACCACAAAGGTTACTTTTAATTTTTGCTGAGTGAAAAATAAAACTGTTGTTTTATACTTGAAAATCTTAGTTAGTTTTTCCATAAGTAAATAATGCCTTATTATGGGTTCAACTTACAACTCCGCTGTGTACTGGGGGATGTGATCAGGAATTTTGGTGAGTTTCTGATTGGAGCAGTCCACTGTGGTCCCTTCACAGCGACATTTCTCAGGGCAAGCCAAATCTGCAAAGCAGTCTCCACTCAATTTGGATCTGTAATCTTCAGTACCTGTAGAAGATTCAAGTCAAAACACAGATTAAGTCAATAAAGCATATGATTGGCTTCTTGTGAGAAGGTTGAAAAGATGTCTGCAATGCAGATAACGGGTGGGCAACTTGGGAAATGCATGATAAACTTTGTGATACTGAACAGACACAAGGGCTTCAGGAGAGGGTTAAATATAGGGACTTAAGATATGCTGGAAAAAGAAACTGAGACCAACTTCACATAACAGGATAACATTAACTTGAGCTTTTCACAGCTGTACTTTCTGCTGATTATGTTGTCAGCCTTATTTATAGCTAATCACACAAATGCCACTGATTCTTTTAGAATTTATTTTCTTTCTCTGTATCAAGAATAAATAGATCCTGAATGCCACCTTTCTCTGGTTACAAATTTGTATTGTTGACTGGACTTCATTAACCACTGTGATTTTTTTATTTTATAGTCCCGATACTCCGTATCATCTCAACACATAAGATTGAAAGCCCTGTTTTCAGCTTTAATTTAAAAAAAATGTGTGATCCTGATTTAAGCCTCAGCAGCTTGCCATGCTGTAGAAAGCTGCGTGACGTTCCATGGTGCTTGACAGAACCATGTTTTACTCATACCTCACAATCACATGGTTAGATCAAGCACAACAGAAAATCTCGCTACATTATCAAAACTGCATCCATTAGGCCAAGGGTAAGAGCAAGGGAAAAGAGGAAGGAGTAGGTGTATAAGTTATAGAAGCATTTGAAGTTTAATACTTGCTTACATGACATGGCATTCTTATTACTGAATGTCCAGTGCCACAGTAACAGTATCACTGTCACAGATTAAATAAAAATAGAAAGAAAAATAAAACCACATTGAAAGTTTCCTCCACCATTTCCCAGAGTCAGTCAAAGAAAACACCCTAAACATATCAGGGAAAAAACATCCAGTAAGGAGCTGAGGGTGGGTGACAAAGAAAACAAAGAGAAGCTGAAAGGACCTGTGGGTTCTTCTTGGACAAAGGTGAAAAGACTGAGACTAGTAGAAGGTGCATCAGGGCTGGGAGGTACACTGTGATTTAGCTCAGACACTGAACTTTACTTACAGCCAAAATGGTGAACTCCTGCAAAAGTAAAGATAGCCAAGAAGGAAAGAAAGACAGAGTAATCCCAATTAAGACAAAAACATGAACTAAGCTCTCATGTTCTCTATTCAACTTTAGTTCGACTAGAAGATGGTAATAAGGGATATGGTCTTCAGCAGTGAGAAAAAGTAATTCATTTTAAGTGGCATTTAAAAATGAAGATAAGATAGGGGTTTATTACAAATTTTATATAAGATGATGACCATGCCTCCCATGAATGATTCTTCACTATTTTGAATTTATTCTTTAAAACTTGCTTCCTTAACATGAATACATGCCATGCCACTTAAATCCTGACTAAACCAAACAAATACAGGATAAACAGATTCCTCCGGAGAGGAAAAAACCTCCACAAACAGGCATCACATATTATGTTATCTAGCACTTGTAACTGTCTTCGTAATGCATATGATAAAACTGCTATAGAGTATAGTATAGAGTATCAGCTAACAGATAAATGATACTTTTTCAAATTAATTATTTAATACTTGTATAGCTTTTAGTCTACTGAATGCAGACTTCATAGTGTCTGCAGAGTAAGATCTCCCAATGACATATTTAAACCAAGTATGAAAAATATTTAAGTTTTTAAAGATAGGCTAAGATCATTTTATAATATTCATTTAAGTATAAAGAAATGTACCTATCACTTTTAAACACCCAATAAACAAGGCTACAGAATGCATTTTTTTTCTGCTGTGTCCAGAGTACATCACTGCTAGCATTTTAAAGTAAACAACTAAAATATTCAGAGCCAAGGCCTTCAACAACTAAAATACTTTCAGGCAGCATCTCCCTGATAACCGGACTGAAAGAGAAAGCACAGAAGCTGTATTTCAAGAAGCAAGTCTGTAGTACTTTATTATTACTTCCCATCCCCCTCTTCTCTCGAGGAATAGCATTTTTGTAAAGGGTACGTACGCAAATCTAAACTGTATGTGTGGCCGTAACATAAACAGGATGTGAAGACATTTGCTGGCAAGAAAACACTTCTAATGCAGAGACAAAGGTTGTGCTGGCAAGGTTGAGTAGAAGTCACTCTGTGGCAGGAATACAGCTGTTCTACTCATTAAGGAATTGAGTGGTACTACAGGTTTGAGACATTGAATCCCCTTTTTATGCTGCTTTAAAACACATTTTCGTGGCTGCCAGTGCTGACAAATTGCTGCCTTATTTTGTATTTCATTTTGTCCTTTCTTCATATTCGAACCAACATATTATTATAAGGGCATGAAGAACTTCACATGATTGCTGCAAATTTAAGTGATACATCACACAGCATTTGGAGAATTGTTAAACATACTGGCTACATGATGACTAGGATGACTGCAGAATGACAACATACCTCTAGTACTTGAAAGAACAAGTGCACTGGTGCCATAATCAATTATTGTAGATACCTTTCTAGATATTAAACTACGGTAGAAAACCCTGATTGCAAACCACATCGTGTAATTCCTCAACATATGCATTATTTTCTTATATATTTTGTCAATCATTTATAATCTGTTATGAACATGTGAGGGAAGTTTCTTTTCTATTAAGAAATTAGTGCACACACTGACAAGTAAGGTAAAATAAAGAAAGATACATATTTAAAAAACCTAGGGCCAACATCAGTACATCTTTGTGACAATATCATGGACTTATTGTAGCTTAAAGCAATGCATAAATTGCTGCTTCCCTCCATCTCTAAAGTTGTATTTTCTTTAATGCAAAGTACTTCTGATTCACTGTACGCTTGTGACCACAGAATGCCTCTAATTAAGAATATCAGCTTTCTTTTCCAAGCATTCCACTAGGATTTCCTAAACACAGAGGGTGAGCAAGCAGTAGTTGCAGCCAGGGCAGAGCATGAAAGCAAGGCAAGAAAACGTTAATTTGTAAAATGTTTGGTTTTTTCAGGTTGTGCTAGCTCTTTGACGGCAGCATGGTTTCCTGTGTTTAAAAGCAGCTGAGAAGCTACATTTTAAAAACAGTAGCAGCAGAAAGGCAAGGTACAAGGCAAGTAAAGGTGTCAAAATACGAAATACCAGGTGCAACCTTCAAAATAATTTAAGTGTAGGCATAATTTGGGTAGGTTGTGTGAAAAGTTGAGAGACAAAAAAAGGTAAATGGAGCTGCATGCTGAGCTCTTATATTCAGAAAACAGAACTACTAGTATTCTATGAAGGAAAACTACGTGTAGCTACAGGTATTGACTAATGTTAATACACATGCATCAGTTTCCTAAAAGCTATAACAAACTTTGCTTTTCGGGGGAAAGGGAGAGAATATCTGCAGTTAGTCAATCTTACTGCAGAGCCAAACCTACCTGGAATGAAATACTGTTCTTTAGCTAAATAAAGAGAAAAAAAAAAAAAAATAGAAGATGCACCTGAATGTCAGCAAGCAAAGAATGAGTTTTATTAGATTAAGTTTGGACTGCAGTTAACTACAGATAATTAAGTGAAAAAATGTATATTCACAATGAGAGCTGATAAACAACAGTGTGAATAGTCATAAATGTATCCGGAACATGGATAACAAACAGTTTTCATCTGGTATATGCACTTGAGACTGAATAAATTTTAGAATGTGAAATGCACCTGGAACAGCTGGATACCATATGACAAAAGTTAGAATTTAAAGAAATGTAAGTAGGAAATGGAATAAGATTAGAAAAAGAAACAGTAAATTTCAGTATGAGGCAAACTCCCTGTATAAAATAAATATGCCATGTTTCCATATTTAGCTTAGAAATTTTTAGATCTTTCACATATTCCAGAGCCTGGTGGAAATTTTACAAAATGATTTATGCTGGTGATACTTGTAGTAAATAACTTTAGCATTTCATTTTGAAGTTTTATATATTGCATTTATTTTGTTAGATTTAATGCTACTCAGAAATTGTGCCAAGCGTGTTAGCTACAGTTATGTTCCGTGATCCAACAGTCTATGACTTCCATGATTTCCCTCCCTTCAGTCAAAGAACTAAAAAAGATTCTGCAATGTTTAATAATTCCGTAGAGAGCCAGCTGGCTTCATTAGAACTTATATAACCACATTTTTGCCAATAAAAGAAAAACAGCAGCTGAACTAAGAAAATTACCTGAGCAGCGGAATTTCTTGCTTTTGATCTGGCCGATCCTTTTGTTTGCCAGACGGCGGGGGCTGGTGCAACGGGCACCACTGGTCTCAATGGGGTTTGTATGAAGATAATCCGCCAGCCACTTCAGATGGCAGTCACAGATAAATGGGTTCTGAGCCAAATGCCTTTCATGAAGAAAAAAACAATAATTTCACACATTATTTCCCTTTGGTTTCAGCAGTACCCAGTGTTTTAAACGCATTTTAAAATATGAAGTCATGCTAAAGAAAACCATAAACAAGAGCATACATACAAAGTCTGAATTGCACGTAGGGGTGAGAAGGTGCCTTTTGCAATGGTCTGAAGCTTGTTGTCATATAAAGAAAGCAGATTCAAGTTGTGAAGATCTTGAAACGCATCAACTCGCAGGCAATTGATCTTGTTGGCATTCAATAATCTGTTTAATGGAAGACAATTATAAAATTGAAAGAATTTGTTCCATGTTGCAGCTTCAGGATTTTTCACAGATAATTCCTGGTGCACCTTTGTGCACCAGAACAACAGATGTAGTAAGAAAAAATAATTGACAGTTACATTTAGGTAATATGTATTCCTACATATTTGCACCTTGGAGTTGAAATGTGTACATTTATTCATTTAAAATCACATTTCTTGAATGTACTGGTAGAATATGTCTGTGTGGTACTTGTGCAAAGAAACAAGCCTAAAAAATCAAGTGTATGTAAGGAAAACTGGTTCCCTTTGCCAAATAAATAAACAAACCAAAAGGAACTGAACACTGTGTTCATTAGCTGGAAGAGATGTGCAGTGGCACTTTTAATTATATGTTACTAATCAGCATGCTGCCGCATTAACAGAGTTGTAGTAAAAACTGGTGGTATGGAATATATCCAAAACTGTTTTGGATTCTTTATCCTCTCCATCTTCAAAGGAAACCTTTTCTTCCTTGTACCTCCCAGACTTTTAGTGATAAAACAAACAAGCCAATCTAAACCAACTACTTTTGAAGAAAAAAAAAAAGTCATTCAACTAGATGCATTTTTACTACCAAATATTTCTGAATTTTTCCCATGCTGAGCCAGAAATGGAATGAAACAGTGGATTTGAACCCCCATCCTCTGGTAAAACATCTTGCCACACAAGTAGAAATTTACTTAGACTGAAATGTAACGTCTCTATAACGTATATTTTGTTATAGACCTTTATTTAGTAGAGAATAGAGAGAGCAGTTTGGAAAGGTCTCTTCCCTTTTTTTTTTTTTACCAAATCAGAAATATATTTTATAACTAAAATACCTTTAGAAAAACAGGAAAGCATCCCCCCCTGCTCACTACTATAATACTTTGTGATTAAAATAAATCAAAATGCAAACCTCTAGGTGGTGCTAGAACTTGCATTTTCTTTGTATCTATTTACTCTTTTGCCATCTTCAATTAGCTGTTAATAAGAGACATCTTGCTAGCCACTGCACAGTGAAGTCCGGACATTAAAAAAATAATTCTAAACAACTGGGAAGAAGTCTTAAATTCTTTAAGAATACTCTTTAACTCCACAAGTCCATTTTCCTGGGACAAGCTCTTCCCAAAACATTCCAGGTGCTTTATGGCCTACTTCACAAATGTCTCCTACACAGTACAACTGCTGCACAGCCTCTTCTGCTAAGTAGTGCTAGCGTTTGATAAACACATCACAATGACATTCCTTATTCCAGTATTAAATCTAAAGAGTAATGGTCTGTAAGATTGTACATGGAAATTTTCAAAGTGTTAAATGAAATAGCAGCTGGAGTTCAGAGCCAAAGAATTGTATAGTATCAGAAGACAATAAATCATCAATGAAGCTGTTGGTACAATGCTGTTCTTCGTGGGTACAACTAGAAATACAACTGCATAACATTTCTACCATATATTTTCTCTATATCAAACACACAAATATTCCTTCTATGGTACTCAAACATTTTTTATACATGTTATTTGTTCTTTAGAGGGCAAGACACTACCATATCTTATGTGTTTTATCCTTAGAAATTCCACACAAGAGACTAATTTAATTTTAATTATTTTAGGCTGAGACATTAACTGATATGATCACATTTGTGAACGACCGGCAAGCTGGTCTACAACAGTCTTAACTCACAGGTTTCACAGGTTATTCTGAGTTGGAAGGGATGCTCATGATCATCTAGTCCAGCTCCCAGACCCACAAGCGTGGAACCACGGGTACCACGCTCCATCCATCCAAGCCTCCCACCATCTAGACAATGTCATTGAGATCCTCATCGAGTCTTCTCTTAAACACCTCCAGGGATGGCGACTCCACCACCCCCCAGGGCAGACCATACCAATGAGAGATCACTCTCTCTGTGAAAAACCTCTTCCTAACATCCAGCCTAAACCTCCCCTGGTGTAGTTTGAGNAGGGGCCTCCTACTCTCTGGCAGTTCAAC
>WEKX01022533.1:0-11254 GCA_013390025.1 Pitta sordida
CGAGCATGGAGGTTTGATTTGTGCTTCATGCCAGGACACCTGGGGTAGAAGCAGTGGGACACCCCACTCCTGGCAAGGGCGGCACCATGGGAGTATACACTGCGTGTTATAAACCTTCCCCACCACGTAACCTCCACAACAGTCATAAGGGAGTAAAGTGTGGTTGTCCTCAGTGAGAGGTGTTGCCCCACCACCCTGTGGGGGCGTGCTCAATGAGTAGCAAATCAATATTCGCTGAGAAATATTCCGCAAATCTGTGAAGATGTGAATCAACATGCAAGGTATTACTGTATATAGAAAGAAAACAACCCCAGTATCACAACAGTAACAGGGAGAAAAAAGAAACAAACCCCAAAAGAACATTCCACCCCTGTCTCCGAGCAGCCATTAGAGACCAAATGGCCCATCAAGAGCCATTAGCTCTCCAGCAGAAGACAAAAGGGGTCCTCCACCTCAACCCAACAACGCCACTCAACAGCCCTTGTTGAGGAATTCTGTCTTTTGTTTTGTATGTTTACATCTCCCTTCCTTAGAGTTTGAGAAGGATATGGTAATCATGGAAAAATTAAATCTAACCCATGTTTACCCCATTTACAGCTTCTTTCCAGATTTCACTTAATCCAGCGTGTTTCCAGACCCGTCCCACACAATATCTGAGGGTTTACTGTAGTAGAGAAATGCTGTGAAACAACAGAAGAGACAGAATCTATATGGAGTTTTTAAACTCCATATCTTTTTGTGTCATACTCACAAATTACAATAGGAAATTTTATAAAACTTTTCATGACCTCCAACTCCAGAACGGTATTAAGCAAGTCAAGAAACCTGACAGTCACATTTAAAGTGTTTGAACTGACAGACAGCTGCCATCCAGAAATTCATCCACTTTAATGCAAAATTCATCATTATATGATTTTTGCCTTATCTCTCTTTTTATAGGAATGGAAAAAAAATATTATGAACACATGAAACTATGGTGAAAAATTTTCTGGAGGGACCCACTTCCCTTATGACGGTCCCCCCGCATGATCCGTCACAAATGCATGTGTTCAATTTCTCGGGAGACTAGAAGTGTTAGCAAGGCTCTACACTCCGCTCCCAAGCTGACATTCTTCTTCACCTGCTCACCTTCCCTGCAACAAAAAATCTTCATTTCACTTTACAATTCAAAGGTAAATTAATGTTATTTCTCAAAGATCTGGAGAGGTAGCCCCAAGACTCAAGGAGTACTTTGCATCCAACCTTTAAATAAGCCATTTTTTCCATGCATAGTGATGCATAATTGAATATTTATGTATCTCTTTTGCAGGGTCTGTGGCATTGATAGGGTCATGAGATGAATCTATTTAAAAAAAGGAAATTATTTTTCCTGCTGCAAGAGCGCTGCTGTCATGGTTTAGGAATGTACTCCCCAGTTTAGTGTTCCCACTGAAACTTCAAGCCATGCTTCTTCTCACTCACTCACTGCTCGCTCCTCCTCTCCCTTCTTCCTGTAGCAGACTGGAAAGGAGAACTGGAGGCACAGAAGGTGAAGATCACAGGTTGAAGTAAGAACAATTTACTGGAGACAGCAATGGGATAAGAAAATAAAAAGTAACAACAGCAATACTGATGACAGAGGGTACAAAAAGAGAAAGGTTACTGCTCACTTTGGAAGTCCCTGACAATAGACAATACCTGACTCCTCCCTCCGGCTTGGAACTGACATTACCAAACCAGTCTTTCTAGCCTAGAACTGGGGCCAGTCAATCACTTCCTCTGCCAGGCTTACTCAAGCAGAAGGAACTCCTTCTTCTTGGAAGAGACTCTCTTCCCTGTGCCCCCAGCAATGCTTCAAGGTGTTACAGAAGAACCTCCAGGTCGTAGTCATACCTCTTCCTGCATAGTGTTAAAATTAACCTTGTCCTGGCTAGAACCAACACAGTGGCTTGATACAAAGTACAGGGCAATGACTTGAATTTACAAGACAATGATCAAAGGGAATGTAAAAGGAATGGCACCAAGCTGCAAGTTCTGTGACCCATACTATCAAAACACCATGAGGATATTATATGTACGTCAGGCAAAATGAAGCCATAAAACATTTTGACATGCAAGACATGACTCAGAAAGGCTACATCAGACAACACAAACAGCTTTCTCTGAATGAAAAGACAGCATCTGACAGTGTAGACCTCAACCCACAACAAGGAACACCAATAGAGGAACAAAACACATGACTCAGAGAGCCATATAGTTGTGCATTTTGTGTATTATATATATTTCCATCGAAAATACTCTTTGCTTGCAAATCTCACCAACTGTGTAACATTTTAGGATCATCCAGTCATATTATCACATATCACTAATTGTGCTTGGTAGTCTGATTGTCATCTAGCTCATGGGTTTGTAAGAACTCACATAATCATTTGCACTGTCTCTTTTGAGACATTTGCTGATAATGAAAAACTTCAAATTATTTTTCCTGTTCTGTGAGAACAGGATACAAGAAATGTAAGACTGGCCGTGTTCCTGATGTACTGAGACAAAATTTCTAAAATCATGCAAATATTAGCAAATTTATCAGTTTCAAAAGTGATGGTAAAGTTGTGCCCAACCAGACACAAGAAGGCCTAGAGAGACTTGCCTTTTGGGATTCTGCAGTTCTCTAGTCAGCAACCCATAGCACAATTTCAGTATAATACAATATCTAGTCCAACCACTGCATGGTGAACTCTTCAAGGCACAGTTCCCTACTTCCCTTTCTATGATCATAATACAAAACTTTAACTACTAAAAACCACAGCCTACAAATTAACCTCTTAAACTCAAGTTTCCTTCACTGCCCAGACCTGCAAACAGTAGCAAATGGCAAAGATCTGTTGCTTGCCCAACTTTACCTGGATCTGTAGTGGCTCCAACCCAGTCTGGTCTCCCAGTTGGATAAAGCAACCAATTGGCTTCTCACTTTTCCCTGTGCTTATGAAATGGATCAGGTAATGGCAGTTCAGACCCAGCCAGCATCGCAAGACTCTTTAGGGTGGTGCCAGGGTATGGCTCTTCGTGGAAGTGGCCCTTTATGATGAACAGAGCCTATTGTGACGTGGGGTCCTGCTCTGAGTGTTTAAGGAGAAGGGAGATCCCAGAGTAACTCTGACAGGTCTGAGACAGAGTGCACCAAAGACAGCTGAGGAGAAGGAGCAGTACGCAAAGGACAGCGACGTGGCATGGCTGCATCAGCATATGCAGGGACAAGCCACCGGGAACGAGTGGTACGGCAAGACCAAGGAGGGATGTCAGTGTACATTGAGTGCAACCTCACAGGTTGGAGGCAAAAGAAGGGGGCTGCTGTGAAGCAGGTCACTGTCTCCTTCAAAAGAAAACCTCCAATCGAACTGGACAGGAGTTGCCTGACCCATACCAGGTGCAGACAGGCACCGTTCTGGAAAGCCACCCTGTCACAGGAGCAGGATGACCTGGAGGACAGAGAGCTCCAGCAGCCAGAGAGTAAGGGACAGTGTTTGTCTCTGAGGCAGTCAGGAACACCCAGTGACAGACCTGGGCAAGTGAGTGCCAAGGACAGAATGGGGCAGCCTGAGACAGGACAGGACAAGGGCATGAGCCTCCCACAGGTGAACAGGCGTACCACACCACAGCCGGCACAAGTGATATACATGAATATCACAAAGGACATGATGAGCAATCAGGAGGTGGTGGAGTGGATGGAAGCCCATACTCCCACTAGTGAGCCAATGGCCTTGACAGAAGAGGAGGAGTGGGAGGATGCCATTGAGAAAGAGCTGTCCCAGGAAGAGTGGGAAGATGCAATTGACACACAGCTGTTCCAAGGGAAAGATGACATTGAGTCATCTCCTGGCCATCCTTGGGTCAGTTCCTTGGGCCTCGAGGGCAACAAAGACTCCCACACTGGTCCCCTGCAGGGACCCAGCTGGCCCACTAGTGTGGATGGAGAGGCTGCAGAAGAAGCAGAAGATAGAACAGCTGTCACCCCAGCAGCTCAGGAAGAGCCCTCAGTGGTGAAGGAGCAGGTAGAAAGTCGTTCATATACCAGGCAGCCCCTCGCCTGCAGTTTTCTTTCCTCTGCAGTCACTGACTCCCTGGCACAACAGGGACAGATACTCCATTCCAGAAGTGTGCTGAGGGCTGTGCCCAAGGCCTTACTTGCCATCCGTGACACAGGAGAGCAAACAAAGCAAGGCTCAACTGCCTGCAAAAAGGCTCTGCCAGACACAGCGCAATACACAAGGGCTGAAGAGCTGGACAAAGTGGAGGTTGTGTTCCAGTGTCCCAACCAGCAGTCAGAAGAACAGTTGGATTTGGAACTAAGCATGAGGGAAGCAACAGGAGCAGGAGCACCTGTAGGACCTTCCTACAGATCTCCTTCCCCCACCGTCATTGATGCATTGGCTCAACAGAGACGGATGTCCTGCTTCAAGAGGGCACCAAGGGCTTTCCCCAGGGTCTTCACTGCTACACACAGTATAGGAGAGGAGGAGAAGCAACTCTCAACAGCTTGTTCACCAGCTCTGCTGGACACAGCCCAGTACATTAGAAGTGAGGTCATGGGCAAGGCTGTAATTATGACTCAGGGACCCGAGGAGTACATAGAAGAACAGAGGGACCTGGAACAAGGCGAGGATGAGGTGACAAGAACAACAGACATAGCAGAAGATACACAGAGCCCAGTACATGGCCCTCAGAGCCCCACTGTTGAGGAACCAGCTCTCCTGGACACAGCCCAGTATATCACGAGTGAGGTACTGGGAAAAGCAGAAATTGTGACCCAGGAGCATGACAGGCAGCCAGAAGAAATGTGGGACGTGGAACAAAACATGGACGAGGCAACATCAGATACAGCAAGAACAGAAGGGCCAAAAATTCTGGCAACTACCCCATACAGCCCCACAGCTGATGTTTCAGTACTGCTGGACGCAGCCCAATACATCACAGCTGAGGCCTTTTACAAGGCCCAGCTTGTCATCCAGGGAACTGTCCAGCAGCCAGAACAGTGGGATGGGGAAGAAAGCATGGATGAGGAGATGGCAAAAACAGTCACAACAGCAGAGGCAGAGAGCCCAGTACATGCCCTGCACAGCACTACAGCTGTTGCTCCGACTCTGCTGGACACATCCAAGTATGTCATGAGTGAAGTCCTGGGCAAGGCTGTAATTGTGACCCAGGGATCCAAGGAGAACACAAAAGAACAGAAGGACCTGCAAGGAGGCAGGGATGAGGAGACAAGAACAACAGCCATAGTAGAGAATGCAAACAGACCAACACATGACCCCCAGAGCCCCACAGACAATGATCTGGATCTGCTGGACACAGTCCAGTACATTAGGGGTGAGGTCCTGGATGAGGCTGTAATTGTGACCCAGGAATCCAACCAACAGCCAGAAGAACTGAAGGACCAGGAACAAAGCATGGGAGAGGTGATGAGAGCAACACCCACAGCAGCAGAGGCAGAGATTGTGAAACATGCCCCCCACAACCCCACAGCTGATGCCCCACATATGCTAGATGCAGCCCAACACCTGAGGAGTGAGGTCTTTGGCACACATGCTCCATTGTTGAACCAGAGTTCTGCGCAGAGGCCAGAAGAACAGCAGGATCTAAAAAAAGGTACAGATAACACTGTAAGAGCAGCAGCCACAGAAGCAGACACTGGTCCAACAGCCAGAAGACCATCAGGACCAGAAAAGAAGCATAGACGAGGCAGCACCTTGAGCCTCTGTGGCAGGAGACTCAGAAAGTTCAGCAAAGACCTCCCGCAATCCCGCAGCTGATGCTCTGACTCTACTGGACAAAGTCCAGTATGTCAGGGATGGGTTCCTGGACAAGCTTGCTCTTGTGGTCCCAGGACCTGTCTAGCAGATGGAAAAACAGTAGAATCATTAAGGAAACATGTATGAAACGACACCATCAGGAATACCTGCATCCTCCTGTTTCAAGGACATCACACTACCAGCATACCTTGTTTGTGGTTTCATGAGATCCATTTGTGATTTAATGCAGACTTATTTTAAGACTAATAAAATATGATGATTTTCCAACAGTGTTTCTCTGGTTTATTTTGCTTTCTCCTCGTCTTTTTGTATTTACAGGTCACCAGGGCTGCTGATAAGTGCTCTTAGTGCTGTTGATGTTGAATTCCTTTCAAAGAAAGTTATTATAGTTAAATCTCATAGTTCACTATTTCCTTCTTGCATGGATTTAGAAGGAAGCAAAGGAGACATTCCCATTTTTATCTTCTAAGGTCCCACAGTACATGACAGGGCTGTAGCCAACTGAGAAATAGACTTTCTGACCTCCCCACAACATGAAAAGCCTGTCTGCATATTGATTCTTTTGCTTCTCACTTCTTGCAAGGAAAACTCAGAAACCTTTAATTAAAGTCTCATTTGATATTTGCAGCTACTTTTGAGAGTAGCCATAAGGGCTTTACTTATTTCTGAGCAGTGACTGACAATAACCATCCATTATCCTACAGATTTTGCAGGTATCTTTTTTATGTCTGATTATGTACAAAGCTTCATTCTACAATATTTCACTGTACTTACATTAAATTTTGCAAAATTTACTTTTGTGGCTGAAGAGAATACCTGCTTTCCCAGGGGACAAGTCTAATGGCCTTTTTCTGACAAAGAGGACAATTTAGTTTAAACAATAGGATCATAGAATATGCTGAGTTGGAATCAGGATTATAGAGTTCAGCTCTTGGCCCTGCACAGAACAGCCCCAAGAATCCCACCATGTGCCTTATAGCACTGTCCAAATGCTCCTTGAACTCTCTTAGACTTGGTGCTGTGATCACTTCCCTGGGAAGCCTGTAATAGGCCCAACCACCCTCTAGGTGAAGAACCTTATCCTAACATCCAGACTACATCTCCCATGACTCAGCTTCACACCATTCCCTCAGGTCCTGTCACTGGTCAACACAGAGAAGCAATCAGTGCCTGCCCCTCTACTTCTTGAGAGGAAGTTGTAACTGCAACAAGGTCTCTTCTCCATCTCCTTTTCTCGAGGATGAACAAACCAAGTGACCTCAGCCACTCCTCATAAAACTTTCCCTCCAGAACCTTCACTATCCTTGTGGCCCTTGGATGCTTCCTTAATGTCTTTTTTATATCGAGGATCCCTGATCTGCACACAGGACTCGAGGTGAGGCCACCCCAGTGCAGAGCAGAGCGGGACAATCCCCTCCCTGAACCAGCTGGTCATGTTTTGCCTGATGTCCCCCAGGAAACAGCTGGCTCTCCTGGCTGCCAAGGCACTGCTGACTCACACTGAACTTGCCCTTAACCAGGACTCCCATGTCCCTTTCCATGGCATTGCTCTACCATCTCTCATTCCCCAGTCCATACACACAATCAGGATTGTCCCATCTCAGGAGCAGAATCTGGCACTTGTCCTTGTTAAACTTCATATGGTTGGCAATTGCCCTTCTCTGTAATTTGTTGAAGACCTCACTGCAGGACCCCTCTGCAGGGCCCGTCCGCCCTTAACTGAGTTGATAGTTCCTCCCAGTTTGGTGCTGCTCATAAATTTACTTAGTATCCCTTCAAGTACTGCATCCACGTTCTTAATGAAGATGTTGAATGCAACTGGGCTGAGAATGCAGAACCCTGCAGAACTCCAGTAGTGACAGGTTGCCACCTGTAACCCCATTGACAACAAGCCTTTGTGCCTGACCTGTGAGCCAGTTGCTCACCGATCGCGGGACATGGTTATTTAGCTGTGGGTTGGATGTTTTCTGCAGAAGGATGCTGTGAGACTACATAAAATGATTTGCTGAAGTCCAAATAGATTACATCTCAACCAGCTGGATTAACTTGTCATGAAAGGAAATCAGGTTTAATGAGCAGGATTTTCCTCCTGCGACCAATGAACGCATTGTCCTCTAGGTGTTTTTCGATCCTCCCAGAATAATCTTCTCCATAACCTCACCAAGCACTGGAGTGAGACTGACAGGCCTGCAGTTTCCAGGGTCCTCCTTGTTGCACTTCTTGAGAACTGGGGCAACATTCACCACCTTCCATTCAGACAGGACTTCTCTGGATTCCCCAAACTGCTCAAAAATCATTGGCAGAGGTTTTATGATAACATCAGCAATTCTTTGAAGATTCTCAAATGTGTTCCATCCAGCCCCATAGATTTGTAGGGATGCAGTTTGACAGATCCCACAAACTTTCAGAGTCAATTTAATAGTTCTCACAGTCATGGTCCTCCAGCTCAGGGCGTTGAGACCACCCCCAGTCCAACATCCGTGTTGAAGACAGAGGCAAAGGAAACCTTGAACATCTCTGCTTTGTCCATGACCCTGTTTGTGAGGTGACCATCTTCATCCTGTAACAGACTGATCTTATTTCTACACTGAGTTTTGTCACAAATTTATTTGCAAAAACTTGGTATTGTTGCCAAATTTCCGGTAAACTTCAACTCCAATAATGCTTTGGCCACATGAACATTCTCCCTACTTTGGAGGTATCTCTGTATTCCTCCTGTGTCACCTGATCCTGCTTCCACTGGACATTCTTTTTTTGCCTTATTTCTGAAAGAAGACCCTTGCTCTGCCAAACCAGCCCTCTGACTTTAGCTACTAGTTCCATGAGCAATCAAGTCTGCTCACCTCATGTCCAGAACTGAAGTTTTACTGCCACTTTTTCTGTCAAAAGAGATTTCAAATTCAGTAAGTCACATCAAACAGCATAAATGTCTCATAGTAAAATGTTTTGTATTGGTGGAAAACCCCTCAAACTACCTTGCAGTGATTCAGTGTCCAGTGATCATACTGGATTATACTGGATCATACATCTTGAGTACTGTGTGCAGTTCTGGGCTCCCCAGTTTAAGAGGGATGTTGAGCTGNCTGGCTTGGACAGTGACAAGGAGGTGAAAATACTGCTCTAGCTACTTCTTTAATGTATCACTTTTTCAAGTTAGAGCCCACACTGGAGCTCTTCTCAAACATGCTTGACCTCCACTGCTTCATTTGTTGTGTGGGTAAATCAAGTATTTACTTTCCAGTTCTATCAGACTTGAATTTCTGACTAACATTTGCCTGCAATATTAAGGCAAGGTCCTGATGTTTTTAGCAGTTTTCCAACCTTGTTCGCTTTGGCATTGTGAAGAAGTCCTATCAGAACTGGAGGTCTGATACTATCTCTGAAATATTCCTCCTTATCGGAGAATGCTGTGGCCAGGGAGTAGCGATCATGTGAAAGAAAGCACTTCCTCTCCCTGCCTCCATTCCAGCTCTTGGAATAATTGTCATGCCAAAGGTAACAAGAGGATGCATATTGAAATGCATCAACATTTGCTCATGGTGTTCTCATATTGTTCAGCAAACCATTCCCTTCGCATGTACATAAACACCTTCCTAAATGATTATAGCAGGATTTAAATTCTGTTTGCACCAGCTGAAATTACTACTTTCTTCCTTCACCCTGCAAGGTCTGAAAAATGCCTATGAACTGAATGTTCACAGAATCCACTTGATGAAGAGCCATGGGTTAGCTCATACATGGAGAAGCACTATATGGAAAGAACATCTTGCTAACAAGGACTCATTGCTGTTTGACTGCATCCATGCTTAGCAAGCTCTCTTCTGGTAATGTGTTTCTGCTATAATTTTTCCCACCTGAAACTGGCAAAACACATACCTCTTGAACAAGAAACATATTTCCCATGCAGAGGAGACCTTGGAGAAAAGGTGCTGGTCCCAGCCTTACCAAAGTCACTAGGAAAATTCCTGCTGCGTATTTCAGGCCTGCTGGGACAGGCTTCAAATGAAGACAATGGGGTAGATAAGATGGGACTTCTCCCTTAATCTGCCCAGCATTTGCTACTAAACCAAAAATAAAAAAAGCAATAACCACCTGCAGTGCTAATCCTCATGTTGAATTGTCATGACTGACTGCCAGAAAAGACATGTCATTCACTGAGTGGATTTTTTTGGTGTGCAGTAAATAACCAGTGTTTGGTTAGTTTGGGTTTTGTGGAGGTTTTTTTTTAATTAAAAGACATTTATGCTGCATCTGTATCACTACACAAAAATGGGTCAGGGAGTGACCTTACATGTCAGGCTGCTGATCACCCAAGCTGACTCATAGACAGCACTTCTAAGCTCAGGACAAGTTCTGCCTCCCAGAGAAAAATATGGGTAAAACTTCACCTTGTGTGGCTCCCTCGACAAATTCCCCCAGTGGCCTTCTGCAGGATTCAGCACCCTCAAACACCCAGGATGCTCTCACACCATATATTGCAATCCACGCCTCTGCATTTATGCAATGAGAATACTCCACCACTGACCCATAACGCAGTCCTCACTTTAGTTCAGGCACTTGGACATGGAAGGGAAGAAGAGAAAAAATAATAACTGTTCATGGATGGAAGGATCCTGTGTGAGACTCAGAGAGAATCAAAGCCAAGTGACACATGGATGAGGTGTGAATGTAATGATCTCAGGGCTAGAGCACAGATAATCATCCCGTTTTATTTAGCAGTATAAAGGTAACCCAAGCCCTGTATTTGGTACCAGGAGAAATTAAAGTTATAAAGGTTGTTCAGACCGTCTACTTGTTAAGCTTGTTTCTCCTGATTTAAGTATTTCTTTGTTAATATACATCTATATAACACTTACAAAAGCATCCAGCTTGCCTCAGCTGCTATATTTGCTACTACTTTCACTAGCATTTGTTGCAAAAATTAGTGGCTGTTTGCCTTTTTGGTTTGGCTCTTTTCTTCATTCCCTCTTCCCTTCCTTTTTTTTTAACTCTTGAAATAATGGAATGTATACACTCACCAGCTACCATTTAATGCAATATCACCTACTTTTTCTCTGGTTTTTAGTACATGGACCGGGAGCTGAAAATACAGCTAAGACCAACAGAGTTTTCAAACTTACAGCCAAACTTACAGAAATTGCATATTCTGTTTCGTTACAGCACTAAACAATTTGTTTAGCCCGTGCCAGGAATGAGGCGACAGCACGCCGGGAGACCCCCGCCAACATCGTTGCGCAGTAGGACACGGCGCAGCGGCGTTTTGCCGTCAAGGGCCCATTTCCGACTCCTATGACTCGCAGCGCGAGCCCGCAGGGGACCACGTGACTGGCCACCTGTGGGTACTTAAACCATTGCCTCTCCTGTGAGCACGGCAAACCTGAGCATGGCGAAGAGGAGCAAGGCAAACAGGGTTGTTACAGTGGGGGGCTTGGGCAACTGCAGGGTGCGTGTAAATAAGCAACTAAAAG
>WEKX01022540.1:0-15511 GCA_013390025.1 Pitta sordida
CTCCTCCTCGTCCTCGGGGTTACTTTCGCCTTTCAGCCGAAGCTTTTCAGCTTCTCCATAGGCAGGAGAATGCAGATCTGTCCTGGAAAAGGGCAAAGACTCTTTCCTAAGCTGGTTGAAGGTATTTCCCCTTGTATGGATCAGTCTCACAGGTGTCCTCCACCGCGATTTTTTGTCATTTGTGGAGCACAGGTTTTGGGATATTTAGGTGAGCTGTTAAACTGCACATTGGTGTCTTATACAAATCCTTCCTCAGCAGGGGTCAGGCTCCATACTTATCCCCAAGAGCTGGGGAGGGTGGTGTGTCTGTGTTGCTGTGTGAGTAACAGCAACAGCACGGAGTAATCCCCACCTAAGGGAGCGTGGCTCTGTCCCAGTGTCCCACTGTTGTGTCTGGACAGTGTAGCAGGCTTTGCTGACTTCCAGAGGCTTAAGGCAGATAAGGTGATGATCAGAGGGTAATTGCTGTTGACAGTAGGCACTGGGCTGCTCTGTGATGAGAAGGGCTGTGGCTGGCCCTGCACTGGCTGGGCCATGTCATCTCATACCATTCCTGTGGCAGGAACAGGTCCCATGTCTTTAGGAACACATTCCTTACACAGCATTTAAACATAAGCAGCTGTATGTAAGAATAGCTCTTCTTTATCCCAGTAGCAGTTAGTGCACTCACTGTGAAAACTGCCTGGATTTGCACCACTCTTTGTCACTGGAAACTCCTTTACTGGCTTATCCAGAGAAGCTGTGGCTGCCCCATCCCTGTAAGTGTCCAAGGCCAGGTTGGACAGGGCTTGGAGCAACCTGGTTTACTGGAAGGTGTCCCTGCCTATGGCAGAGAGGTGGAATGAGGTGGTCTTTAGGCTCCCTTCCAACCCAAACCATTCCGTGGGTCTATGAAATAGGAAGCTTGGTTCTCTCCATGCTTTCAGCCAGCTGGCAGAGGCTGGCCCAGATGCCTAGGAGTAAGGAATCCAAACCAGGAGTGAAACAGTTTTAAGACCTTGTATAACAACTTAATTAATGAGCACTGAGGGGCTTCCTCTGTTCCAAAGCAACTTCCTCGAGTCCTGGAAGCTTGCAGGAGTGGTCAGTTGCTGAAAATACCTCTTCAAAGAGTTTAGACCCTGGAGCTCATCTGAGGCCTGCCCAAAAATGCAGACAGCTCAGACCTTCCCACACTTCTTCTTCCAGTAAATTCTGAATTAGCAAATTAATTATGAATGCAACCTGTGCTTTCAGGATGTGGTGGGCACTAGGGATACCCCCCTTTCTGGATTGCTCTGTCCTTTTATAATGCGTTATTCCAGTTAGGAATCCAAGGATGCTTTGAGCGTGCACCTTTGTGAACTAAAAATTACTTTTGGGTTGATGTAATGGTGCATGAAGGCATGAGTGGTTTTCACATTAATGCAGAGCTCTCTGGTGTTCCTGGGAGAGCATCTGACTTGGAAAGTCAGGGACTTGGTGCTCTTAGGAGCTGGAAAACTTTGAAAGTAAAGGACTGGCCACTCTGAGCTGTGGAAAATAGGCCCCTCCTATACCCAAACGGGGTTTGGTTCCAGCAGCCCAGGTACCTAGGTGTGTACCTCAGCAGTGGCCCAGGCTACACATTGTCTGCAAACCGAATTCCAGAGCCTCTACAGATGCATTTTCCATACTTTTTGACATAGATACAGCTGGTGATTTAGCAAAATGGGACTTTTTCCTTTGAAAGATACCTCTTTTACTGCCGCCATGTTTAAAGAGCTGCGCTGATGTCAAATTGCAGAACTTGGTGTGGTGTGAAGTGACAAAGTACAGTAATAGGCTTGGTTGGGTTTTGTGTGACTAATGTGTGACACACAAACTTGTATATGTCCTCTGTTTGTATTTAACCACCAGCAGAAGGTGTCGCCCAGGCTTCTAAGAAGCCAGACCCAAATTCTTAAGTCTTCCTCATATATCTAAATAAATTACAGCCTTTACCCAACAGAATGTTCTCCTAGGATTAAAGTAGAAAAATTCACTTTATTACTATTAAAAGTCTATGAACTACATGTGTAAGTTGCTAAACTGATGGAGGAGGAACAGCTTATAATAATGTCTTGGAAAAAGCCCTGGAATTGTGAAGAGACTGTTTTTATTACACTTTAGGAGATACAAAGTACTTCAGAATGCAGAGTCAAAGCAAGACTCCAGCTCTACCCACCATCCATGTAACCAGGGAGTTCCCCTTGGTGTGGGAAAAAGGGAAATTCCATAATTAAGTTTTTTGAATGATGACAAGTAGTAAGTATGTCTTTTTAACATGTTCTAAAAAAAACCCCAATGAACAAAACTAATCATCTGTACCTCCAAAACAAAATTATGATGAAATTCTTGCTATATGTATAGAGAGAAAGCCATGTAGTTAAAGAAACATGGAAAGAGAGGATTTTTTGCCACTAGGAGAGCAGAAATTCTGGGAGATGTGGTTTGTAGTTCTGGGATAACGATCAGTTGGCTAAGTTGGCTTTTAGGGCTAAAACCCAGCTAAAAATAAGGTGCAGAGCAGATGAGCCAGGGCAAGGCCGGGCAAGTCCCGAGGCCATGTTAAGCCAGTGCAGAGCTGTGATCTGGTATATCTAGTATTAGTGGTGTCCAGGCGAAGTGTTGGTGTGTCCGAGGGCTGTGCAGAGGAGCAGCCTCTGAGTTGTCACTCTGTGCCTTCTCCTCTTGCTTGTCCAGACTGTCCTCCCTCAGCTTTCGATTATTAGAGGGCAACAATCCTTGTTCCAAACTGGCTTGGTTTGATCCTGAGCCTTATTCCTCATCTTTTGATTGTATGTTAGGACCTCACACTGCCATTTCCACTGCCAGCACCATCCCTACTAGACTTCCACAGATCTAAAAGCATCATGGGTCAGGTGAGGGCAGAGCTGTTGCAGACTGTCCAGACTGTCAAACTGAGAGCTCTGGGACAAGCTACTTTCTTTTTGTATTCCCAGTTTCTGGTCATGGGATGGAAAAAGAGCAGTTAATAGCTGGCCTAAATTCAGGCATATTTAATTATAGTTTCCTTAAGTTTTGGCTTTGTTCTCTGTGTGTTTGCTGCCAGGTGTGGATAACCTATAGTACTAGAAAGCCTCATGCCAGGTAGGGAAGTGATGACAAGAAAATTGTGGGGTAAAATTCCAGCCATTTCCATTGGAAAAGTTTATCCTGAGTTGGCTCTAAACACAGTTCAAATACATAGAGTACTATGCCTTTCTACGTGGCTCCCTGAGTGTGCCCTGGCATGGAGCCCTTGTGTAAATGAATGCTAAGAGCTGGTTTTGCTGATGGCACGTGGAAGAGAAGAGCCTTCCTATGATGTCAGAGCGAGGAATATAGTGCTGGAAATCTTCCATCATTCCCAGAACCATTCTGCAGCTGGAATTGCTCAGGTACCAGAGAAGCACATATTTCACGGAAGCAGTCAGCACTTCAAAATGTTTTCTTTTCTCTTTGAAATCTAAGAACAAAGTAAGATGGGGTCTGTGCCTGTGGCCCATGGAGGTCATGCATTTCATGACTAATCCCGCACTCCCAAGATTCAGGCCTTCCTTTTAGTCCCTGTTTGTTTGTGAATCTGCCAGTTGCTGTCACTCTCATGGTCCCACTGGGAGAGAACATAAACAGAAGTCATTCTCCAAGCTTAATCATTTTAGGAGGGTGAAAGATACCTGGGCTGCATATAAAGTTCCAGATCCAATTTTCTCTCTTTTCCTTTATTCCTCAGTGTGGTGAAGCTTCTGTGTCTGAATGTATTTGCTGGCATTTGTATTGCTATTCGGAAATGCCTTAGTATCTTTATCCTCCTTTGGCACCAAGATACCACCACCAAACCTTGTCTGCCACATCCTGAGACTCTCACAAGTGCAGCAACACTTCCATACCCACAGTGGACAGCATCCAGCTGGTAGGCACTTGGAAGTGATGGATGAATGGTCGGACTCTATGATCTGAAGGGTCTTTTCTAACCTCAGCGATTCTGTGGTTCTATGACAAGTGGCTTGTTCCAGGTTTTTTTTTAGTTTGTTTTTTACTAGTGCGCAAGTGATTGTTCCCTCTGCCTTGAGGGGAATGTTGAATCCAGTGTTCTCCTCTGTGCCACTGCACTGTGTTTCTGCAGCAGCAGAGCTGGCTTGCATTGTGTTATCAAAATTTTAGAGATAATATTTATTTTTTGTGAGATATCCCGGAGAAAAGCCCTGGAGGGGCTTCTGGCAGCATGTCATGGATACAGCCTTGACCATACGGTGAAACATGGAGTAAAACTGTATTTTTATGGCAGACTGGCTTGATTGGGGTTGCTGCAGAGACAGACTCTTCCCTTGGCCCCCAAAAACAAACAAGCAGAAGTTTTGGCAGCAGTTAAGCAGAAAGACCAAACTCTGCTACAGAGGCACTGGCAATATTAAGTACTCAAATCATGGAGTTGACTGCAGGTCCCAGTGTCCACGTGGGAAGGTACATTAGTACAGGACACATTCTTTTCATGCCACTAAACTGTTGTGGTAACATTAGGAAGTCATTTGATGCTTCTGAAATAAAAGGCAATTTCAGGCAATTCTTCAAGAAAAGATAAGGGAGAATGTGTGACTTGCCAGAATGTTGTTTCTTAAGGACCTAATAAATCTAAGCACACGAGTTCCAGCACATCCCAGAACATAATGAGAATATCCTGTCATCATATCTTCCTCCCCGACAACCTGGGTGGTTTCTGTTGCTGATCCCTCATAATTAGGCAGTCCCAACAGCTCCACAGAAATGTTGTATATAGAGAATTCTTCCAGAAATCAGTGAGAATTCTGTTAGAACTGCATTTGAAACAAACGATTCTCTTCTTCTTCTCTGATTTTTCAAAAGGCACACTTGAAAATAATTCTCAAGAGGCAGTGACAGGATGGACTGGCCTAGTTTCCCTACTTTGAGAACTGCAGAATGGAATTTTTCAGTAGCTGCAGAACACTTCTGTCCTTGGGGACATTTTATACATTAACACACTCTGGGAAAGGACTTAAGATTGATCTCAGTTGGTTCCACACTGATTTCTCATTAGTTTAACTTGGAATTAGTGAAGGTGTGGATCTTCCCTAGACACTTTACCCAACTGTATGTTTAGGGAGAGGGGAAATTAGGCAATTGAGCAAGTAAGCACGTATGAAGAACATAGCTAGATAGATGTAAGGTGTATATACATGCACACACATAGATGTATATATAGGGATGCTTCTATCAACTCTGTAGCACAGAATTCAGCCCACGTATTTTACAATATTAAATTAGATGGTAGGAGTCTGCCATGTGAGCGATGCTGAGGGTTCTCTTTAGTGCACATGGGTTTGGCTGATGACAGCATTCATGAAATTATATTTGGGCACATCACAGCTTTATTTAATTGAGAGGGAGAGCTGTAGGTCCATTCTTTTCACAATTACACAGCAGGAAAGACGTTTGGTAACCCAGAATACCCATTTCTCTTGGCTCAAGAGCATGGGCTGATTGCTTCCTACAGGTACAATGGGGATGTAAGCGGTGCAGGTGACCAGCAAAATAAAAAAGGAAGAGATAACAAACCAGCTAATTCCAGAATGAGATTAGGATGGATTAATCTGTCTAGCCTAAATCCGCAAACAGCCAGACTAGTTCCGTGTGTTCCTTCATCATTGCCTCATGTGCTGTCTTTTTGCTAAGTAACAAGGAGACAAGAGGAAATGGCCTCTAGTGGTGCCAGGGGAAGTTTGGGTTGGACAGGAGGGAACATTTCTTCACAGAGAGGGCTGCCCAGCCGTGGCACAGGCCGCCCAGGGCACTTGGGGGAGTGGCACTTGGAGATGTGGGTTAGGGACTTGGCAGTACTGGGGGGACAGTTGGACTTGATGGACTCAGATGCCTTATGTGAAGGGCTTGGTCATGGATGCAAACTGCAGCCTCTGAAGCAGAGCTGTTGGCAGTATGTGTAAGCTGGGGTTGATCCTGATCATTTGACTCAGAAGGCACTGCAGTGCTGGATTATGGAAGACACACAAGGGAACGAATCAATCAGTTGTGTTACCCCGTATTTTTTGGATGGGACACAGCAAGTGGGGAGAGGATGCAGGGCACTGGAAGTTGGTGCCATGGACGCCACAATGTGACACCGTTCCAGCTGGGTTTCCCTTGTATACTACGCTTGGCAGCTTTGCCAGCTGCAGCTGTAGAACAGGGAGATCCCTGTGTGTTTATGGGAAGAGTGGGGGAATGAGGATGCTCGCAACTGGGGTACAGGAGCAGCTGCAGGGGCATTGGAATTGTGGTATGTAGCTCATGGTGTGCACTGTGAGGTATTCTGTAGTGATGTTCATTGCTCAGAGCTTGCCGGAGTGCCAGTGTTGATTTGGGAGGCGACAAGTGTCCTACAGCTGTGAGGTTTTTCCTCTCAAAAATCTGTTGGGATGTTTTGCTTTACTGTACTAAGTGGAAGGAACAGCTTTGGATTTTATGTGTTAATAACGACTGTGATAAATTACAGGCTCATGTGATTGAATGGATTTTCTCACTGAGTTTCTTGTGATTTCCCCCAGTCTTACACTATAAGAATAATCTCCCCAGGGTTCCTGATTTACTTTATCCTGAGAAGTGGTGACTCTGCAGGTGCGGGTACTGTGTAGGAGGAGGCTTCTGAAATGGAGCTGGAATAGGTGTTGATCATGTTATGGAATTACAGAATGGGTTGGGTTTGAAGGGACATTAAAGACCATCCAGATCCAACCCCTCTGCCATGGGCAGGGACACCTTCTACTAGCCTGGGCTGCTCTAGGCCCTGTCCAGCCTGGTCTTGAACACTTCCAGGGATGGGACAGGAATTAACACTCCACTGATGCCTGGCTGTCCTTGCAGAGTCCCTCCTCATTGGCCTCGGAGTGCTGAGTTCCCTGCATGGCCAAGTCGAGCAGCAGCTGAACGAGACCCTGCGGCACCGCCGGCACGTGGCAGGGGACGACCACAACATCGAGGTGCTGCTGGGGGTGGACGACTCTGTCGTCCGATTCCACGGCAAAGAACACGTCCAAAACTACCTCCTCACCCTCATGAACATCGTGAGTACCTTCCACAGCGCTGCCCGGCTCGTTGGCGAGTGGGAGCAGCTGTTGTGAGCTCTTGTGAGAGAGCCTAGCTTGGGAAAAAATAGCAATGCCATAATTTTGGCTGCTGCTGCATATGGTTTTCTCTTTTCAAAATGTTCTTTTATTTAATCTTTTTCACGATAGTTTTCTAGGGCACATTGAAGGGTAATTGTAAGAATTCAGAAATAGCTGGAAAACAGTAAGGAAAAAGTGTAAACTGGATCCATTTCTAGTCATTCCAAGATTCTTCCACAACACGGTTCTGGAGAAAACCTGGCTAAAGAATAAACATGTAGGGGAAAATGTGTTCTAAACCCTCCATGGCTCTCTGACAGAGCAAACCTTCTTGTAATGTAAGTACAAGTAGATATGACTTAGAAGTGTGTGGGATCATTATAGGTTGGACTAGATGATCTTCAAGGTCTTTTCCAACCTTATCAACACTATGATAAGGTTTTCTAGGAAAGAAAAACAATCTCCTAAGGGCAGAGATGAAGGAATAGGCCTCCCATTAATAATGACTTGATGGACATAGGAATGATTCTTGTATGTTTTACACTCACCTTTTTATTCCTGGAATGATTTTTAAATTATTCCTTAAGCTTACAAAATAGAGAATTTAGAATTTGAGAGGAAAAATGTTATTCCTCTGTGAATTTAATCC
Source organism: Pitta sordida (assembly GCA_013390025.1). NCBI lineage: Eukaryota > Metazoa > Chordata > Aves > Passeriformes > Pittidae > Pitta > Pitta sordida. The sequence goes on from WEKX01022540.1 coordinate 7,771, forward strand.
AACTGTTACATTTTCCAGCATTACTCAGGGATTCGTTTTCTTTTTCCCACATACCCTGTGGAACATCCACTCTGGGTCTTCATCATAGATTATTGCAGAATATTGTCTTTTTAGTTTTAAAAAACTTTTAGCTCAGTGAGCAGAGCTGATCTATGTTCCAAACCACTTCCATGTGCCTGTGGCTCCATCTTCTGGGAGCAGCTGTGGGGCTGGAGCTGGAGTGAGCTGAAACCCCTCTGCCCAAAGTCATCCAGAGAATGGGATAAAAGGAGGGTTATGGGGAAATTTTGGAGACTTGAAGCTTCAGGTCTGCACCAGGGTCCTTTCTGTCTCTAGGGAAGTCACTCCTATCTCTGGGAAAGTCCCTCGTTGTCTCTTGGCAAAAGGGAAGTTGTGAACATTTTTCCTGGCCCAGCCCTTTGTGGGAGTGATGCTGCTGTGTTAATGGGGAGAAAATGGGATGGAATAACTGACCTTTGGGCTAATTGCTTCATAGGATGGGCAGCTGGAGTTCTGTGCTCATTCCCTGTCCCACTGCCCTGCTGACACTGCTCTCAGCTCCAGGCATTGCATATTTAAACCTTGGGCTCAAATCCTCATGCCAGGGCCCACAGTCTGGACAACTCCCAGTGACCTTTTTCCCTGAAGAGAAGGGGGAAGTTCTGTTTAGCCTGACTGAAAAATAAAAAACCCTCTAACTCCTGCTGAAACCCACCAGCCTCTGAACAGGGGCATTTATTTCTCACCAATTGCCCATAACATAATACTTATTTTGTTTTTAAGGGAATGAGGAGCTTCATTGTGGACCTGCGGATGTTTCACACTCTGGTGTCAAGACGTTTCTCACCTTTCCAGGCATAGGGAAGGGCCTCAAGAAGGAGAATTTCTTGACCCATCTGCTTAATTCTGTTTTTCTAACTTCCCTTGCACAGGGCCTCTCTTTAGTACAGAAGTGACCGCAGAATTCTCATTGATCTTGAATAAGTAGGGCAGCAGCATTAGTTGCTTCTAAAAAAAACACTCTTCAAAACAAGAAGTGCTGGAAGCATTCCAGGCCAGGTTGGATGGAGCTTGGAGCAGCCTTATCTAGTGGAAGGTGTCCCTCCCCATGGGAGTGTGAGGGGAGGTGGAATGGGATGAGCTTTAAGGTCTCTGCCAACCCATACCAGTCTGGTATTCTGTGATTTGCAGGGTTTCAGCTAGGAGTCTTTTCTCCAATCCTCTTTTCTTTGGGCCCTGATACATAAAACTCGAGAGAAGCCTTGACATGACTTCCCAAAGTTCCATGTGAGGGGTTATGTGATGACAGGAAGTGAACCTACGTTTCTCACTGTGTGAAACTGATCCAAGACTTGAATCATCCTATGGGGACTGTAGTGTACTTGAAATAACAACTCTATGGCCTTGGAATTTCCCTTGGTGTCACCAGTAGGGTTTTTTTTTGTTTTTACTTTTTCCTCTATTTTTTCCCCCTCAGGTGAATGAAATTTACCACGACGAGTCCCTGGGCCTTCACATCAATGTCGTGCTGGTCCGAATGATCATGTTGGGGTACGCCAAGGTGAGTGAGCCATCCATCCCCCCAGCAGAAAAGCCAAACCTGTCTGAATTTCCTGCCTTTGGGAAGAGTTGATGGGCCTGACATGTTGCTCTTTAGTCCATCAGCCTGATTGAAAGGGGGAACCCCTCACGGAGCCTGGAGAACGTGTGCCGCTGGGCCTATCAGCAGCAGAAGTCAGACCCCAGCCATGCCGAGCACCACGACCATGCCATCTTCTTAACCAGGCAAGATTTTGGGCCTGCTGGTATGCAAGGTAATGCAGCTGACCTGGAGCACAGCTCTCTGGACTCGGTGTTTCTTGGCTGGCATCTGCCTGAAAAGAGGAAAAGTTGAGAATTGCATTGTTATCACTCCCTCTTGCTCGTCCCACTGTCTTTTTCAAAATCAAGGAGACCTTGCCATGAGTCCTTGCCATTTGTATCCAACTGTAGATCTAATTTCTTACTTGAAAGTTGTAAATAAACACCTGTTTACTCTCTTCAAGGCCCTGTGTGCACAGGGATCACTGGGAACACTCAGTGCACTTGGTATTCCACTTCCCTTTATTTTATTGCGTCCTTCACCGCAGATTTCTGTTCATAGACGTCCCAGCCACTTTGACACCTGTATCCATCTTTGGGACTCAGGAAACTAATTGTAATGGGCAGGAATTCCCAAAGTGTGGGTTGTGCCAGGGCAGGCACTGGTCAGGCCAAGGGACTCGGGCAGACTGTCCTGGACTCAGAGCAATTTTAGCTTTTTCTGAGGAAAAGAAAATTTACTGGGGGGGGTCTCATTTAAAATTCATGTCCTGGGCATAAGACTCAGCCCTGGTGTCTCTCCATAGGATATGCTCCTGTGACGGGCATGTGCCACCCGGTCCGGAGCTGCACCCTCAACCACGAGGATGGGTTTTCATCAGCCTTTGTTGTTGCTCATGAGACTGGGCATGTGTAAGTGTAACTTTTACAAGATCACACCACAGTGTGGTGCTGCACCTCCTGCTTGCTCTGAGAGGGTTCGGCTTAATGGCTCTATGGAAGCTTGTCCTGGTTTGATTCCATCCCCTGGGAATGCAGCAGTGGTGGAAGCAATGGAGAGACAAATGGGGGAAGGAAGGAAGGGGAGAGAGAGGGGGAACTTGTTTTCTCTGGGGTGAGGGAAAGGTCAGGGAGGCCGAGGGGAGATAACAGCCAGTTGTGTACCCTTCACTGCCTTCTCCTCCCCAACAGCCTGTGCTGATGGGTCAGATGTGGCACCTCTTCAAGAGCTGTTTCCTTACAGTTGTTTCCTAGTGGTTCTGAGGGAATTTGTTTTTTCTCCAGGCTGGGCATGGAGCATGATGGGCAAGGGAACAGATGTGGGGACGAGACGGCAATGGGCAGTGTCATGGCCCCCCTGGTGCAGGCCGCCTTCCACCGCTACCACTGGTCCCGCTGCAGCGGCCAGGAGCTCAGGAGATACATCCAGTAAGGCCTTCCCAGTGCACCTGGTCTCTGATCTCTGTTTTGCCAGACCCTTCTTTCCTTCAAATCCCTTTTAGAAAGGCTCTAACCTGTGAATGCTGTGTCCTCATGTGGGGCTGTCCCATGGCCCATCTACTGGGGATGGAAAGTCAGTGGAAAGAAAGACCATCTGACTCCAGCAGGATTTGGAATAGGCCTCAGATTGTCACGGAATCCCAGACTGCTTTGGTTTGGGTGGAACCTTGAAGCTCACCTTGTTCTAGCTGCCTGCCATGGGCAGGGACACTTTCCACAAGACTGGGTTGCTCCAAGTCCTGTCCAACTTGGCCTTGAACGCTTCCAGGGATGAGGCAGGAATTAGGAATGTCCATTTTCTCATTCTGTTTTTTTCTGTGTGTCTTCTCACAGCTCTTATGACTGTCTTCTCGATGACCCTTTTGAGCATGACTGGCCCAAGCTTCCTGAGCTGCCAGGCATCAACTATTCCATGGACGAGCAGTGCCGCTTCGACTTCGGCGTGGGCTACAGGATGTGCACAGCGGTATGTCCTGGGCAGCAGGGGGATGTCTGGCTGGTTGGAGAGCTGGTACATGTCATAGTTGAATAATAATCATTGGAGAGTAGTTAATGGGGTATTTAAACAGGCCTGTGAAAAGCAGAGAGATGTTTATGGGGGAAACCCAGTATCTGCATCCTGTGGGATAATGGACAAGTGAATGGTGGAGTGGTCCATGTGTCACAGACTGGTGGGGGTGATCCCAAGGAAGAAAAGAAAAAGCCCACCTCATTTTTTTCCAGCTTCTGGATGTCTCCTTTACTCTTTTTACTGGCTTAGGGCTGGGGGATGCAGGGAATAAGCATTGCTCTGAAGATACTGGACTCATTGGTGTGTGCGAGATGGATTGATGGGCTGGATTGGATCCTTATCCCTAAACGCGTTACTGATGTAATGTTGGGTTATATCTCATGACTGTTGTGTTTCAGTTCCGAACCTTTGATCCATGCAAACAGTTGTGGTGCAGCCACCCAGATAACCCCTATTTCTGCAAGACCAAGAAAGGACCTCCCCTCGATGGCACAGAATGTGCCCCAGGAAAAGTGAGTCTGGGCTTTGCACAGCGTTTGTCTTGGGGAAAAAAAATCAACTCTTGTGTTCATCTGAGGTGAAGGGCACAGAGGGGAAAAAAGGAATTGCCTGGCTTCTCCTAAGTGCAGCAAGAGGATGGGAAAAGAGGGTGCTGTGCTTTCCCACTGGGATATTCCATGAACTGTACAGTGCTTGCTGTAGCACATTTTGGGCTGAGGTGTAACCCATTCTGTGACCTTGTTATGTTTTTTTGATTCTGTCTCATCTGCAAAGTGTCTATCAAGTGTCTTTAGGAATCCAGGGAAGCAAATGTGGGATGGCTGCTCAGAACTCATGGTCCAGACACCTTGTGGCAAATGTTTGTGTAGGCTGAAGATCAGCACTTGATTTTTCCCTTTAATATCCCCACTAGTGAGTGTCCTGCTGCCAATCCTGTTTTAGTTATGAAATTATACTAAAATACTGGGGTATTTAGTAAATTCTCTGTATTTTGAGATATAGAAGAGCTACTTGTAGCATCTGAGTGTGCCCCACGTAGCAGCAAAATGTTCCTGTATTGTGGTGATATGTTTGCTTTGGGGTTTGTGTCTGTTCTCACCTGTTTCCTGCCCGAATTCCTCAGTGGTGCTACAAAGGTCACTGCATGTGGAAGAACACCAATCAGCTGAAGCAGGATGGACACTGGGGCCCCTGGACCAAGTTTGGCTCCTGCTCCCGGACCTGTGGAACTGGGGTTCGCTTCCGCACGCGCCAGTGCAACAACCCAATGTAGGTCTGGGGATCCTCGGAGGGAGTCGCTTGAAATGCCATTTTGGTTTTGAGTGGAGATTCTGTTCAAGCTCCTTAGATAACGGGATCAGTTTCGGAAAATCCAAGAATATCAGAGTCCCAGACTGGTTTGGGTTGGAAGGGACCTTAAAGCCCATCCTATTTCAATCCCCTGCCATGGGCAGGACACCTTCCACTAGATACTATTACATATGTATATCCTTTTTGCTTTTGTCCCACTTGGGCTCTTTTAAGAGTATCTGGGGGTTGATTTTTTGTATGTGTGTGTGACATTTTTATGGGAGTCCTGTGCTCTGTAAAGAATTAGATGGGAAGTGAACCTTGTAATTTGATAGCACTGGGTGCGCATATGATGCAGAGGGAGATGTTGTAAATAATATGTGTGGGTCACTCTGGAAATTCTCAGAAAGAGCACCAAGCACCAGGGAGTTCAGTAACAGGGCTCAGGACCCTGGTGGAACTTTGGGGCTTGGATAAAAGGACACAGAGTTTTACTCTCCAAGGAATTATAGGGAAAGGCTACCACTTCAAGCTGAATAGTTATCTTGGGAGATGAGCTTGAAATACCTTAAAATAAATCTGGTTTTCTAAAAGACGAGAACTCCATCTTCTAAATCTCACCTAAGACAGAGTCTTACCCCTGTCACAGGGAAGAATTTCTCCCTAATGAGAACCCCTGGAATGTTTTCTCCTCACAGGCCCATCAATGGAGGTGATGACTGCGCCGGGGTCAATTTTGAGTTCCAGCTGTGCAGCACCGAGGAGTGTCCAAAGCACTTTGAGGACTTCAGGGCTCAGCAATGCCAGCAGCGCAATTCCCACCTGGAGTTCCGGGGCAGCCGGCACCACTGGCTGCCCTATGAGCACCCTGACCGTGCGTTCTACTCTGGGCCTTTAGTGCCACTTTAAAGGGTTTGAAGCCACTCCCCTTGGCCTGGGTATCTCAGGGGCAGCTCCAGAAACCCCAGAAAAGCGAATCAGTAGTTGTTCTTTTCCCCTTCCATCTGTCTCTTTTGTCCAAAAATCACCAGCGTAGCCCTAAATCCCATATTTCAACACCCAAGTTCCCTGGACTGACTCAGATTTTCCCATTGTAGCTCCAGATTGCCCATTTCCCCCCAAATTGCCTGTTCATCCCTAAAATTGACTCTTATGACCCTGAATTGCTACATTATGTCTAAATATCACCATATTTGCCCTAAATCCCTGATTTTAATCCCCACTTTCCCTGCTCTGACTCAAATTGGCCGTTTTTCCTTTCAAACATGCTCCTTTGTCCCTAAAATTGACCTTTTTGAATCAGAATTGGAGAATTGTGTCCAAAAATCACAAGTCTTGCCTTACTCTCCTGATTTAACACCCAAATGCTTCGTGTTCAGCCTAAAGCCCTTAGTTTATCCCTAAAATTCACCTTTATGACTCCAAATTACTCATTCATCCCTAGAACTGATGCTTTTGACCACAAACTGCCACACTGCATCTAAACTCCACCATTTTTGCCCTTAATCTCCATGTTTTCCCCTGAAAACCTCCCACCTTGCCCAAACTCCCCCTTCCCCAAAACTGCCTGTTTTCCCCTGAAAATTCCCCACAATTTACTTGCTCCTCCCCAAACCACCTCACCACCTTGTCCACGTTCCCAAACCTGCTTGTTCTTTCTCTTTCCTTGCTCCATCAGCGGGATATTTTTCGGGAGCGTGCATGGATCACCATCCATCCATCCAATCCCTTATCTTCCCTGCCTCCACAGCTCCCAGAAGATGTCACCTGTATTGCAAATCCAAGGAAACCGGGGATGTGGCTCACATGAAACAGCCAGTGCACGACGGGACTCGCTGCTCCTACAAGGATCCCTACAGCATCTGTGTCCGTGGGGAATGTGTGGTGAGTAGCAGCTCCCGCAGGGACAACTGATGGCAACAGCATAAAACCAGGGGAAGACTGCAGATGTCTCCAAATGCCACATTTGCAGCATCTTTTTCCTCATAATTCCTTGAGATTTAAATTAAGTTAGAGAATGGCACACACATGTTCCATGGGAATGCTCCACTGATTGTTTCCTATCATGGAATCCCATACTGGATTGGGTGCAGTCCCACCCCCTGACATGAGCAGGGACACCTTCCACTATCCCAGGTTCTTCCAAGCTCTGTCCAGCCTGTCCTTGGACACTTCAGGGATGAGGCAGCCACAGCTTCTCCGGTCAACCTGAGCCAAGGCCTCCCCCACCCTCACAGGGAAAAACTCCTTCCTGATACCAAATTTTTCCCTTTTTATCCTGCAGAAAGTGGGTTGTGACAAGGAAATTGGCTCCAACAAGGCTGAGGATCAGTGCGGGGTCTGTGGCGGGGATGACTCTCACTGCCGGACTGTGAAGGGGACCTTCACCCGCACTCCCAAAAAGCTCGGTAGGAATAACTTTTGCCTGCAGCTGAGTGGGATTCCTAATGGCTCAGATTTCTGTCCCACATGTGGGCACAGAGTAATGCTGGAATCATTCAAACTTTGGGAGTAATGGACTTAACAGCACTTGCTGAGCCTCATCTCTGAGCGTGTTCAGAGCAGGTTCTTGCCCAATGGCCCCTGATTGCAGGTGGATATGGAAGTGGTGGAGGTATTTAGGGAATGCTGATCATTTTCCTCTAACTTTCTCAATCTGGTCATTAAAAAGATTTAATTGAACTCTTGCAACAGGAAAACATTTAAGCACGGGGTGCCAAAGAGTTGCAGTTTCTGCAAAATGAAATCTGCCAGTGTCTGACTTAAAATTCAGTCTCCCATGATATCCTCCTGGGGAAGATGGCAGCAAGGGGCTTTGATAGGAATATTCTCTGCTGGGTCAGGAACTGGTTGGATGGC
>WEKX01022546.1:15080-44114 GCA_013390025.1 Pitta sordida
GCTTCACATCTTAGCGGCATGATTTTTTAGCGATAAAGGAGGCCCCTTTTCGCAACTGTGCATGCGCGACCTGGCATGCATGAATATTCAATTAGGCAGTCATGAATATGCAAATCGACCTGCACAGCTGCCACCATGGCTCGGCTGCTCAGCTCATGCCATCTCAGCCGCAGAAGCCCCGCCACTATGCCTGCCCCGTCCCGCCCGCAGTGGCTCCACTGCTTCCCCAGCCCCCCACCACGGCTGCCACAGCAACGGATACACAGCAACACAGTGCCNTCCACTGCTTCCCCAGCCCCCCACCACGGCCGCCACGGCAATGGATACACAGCAACACAATGCTGAAACAGCACCAGGCAGCCATCTGAGGGTGTGGGGCAATTTTGCATATTAATGAGCTACACGGAAGTAGGGCTTCATGGAACCCAATTAAGACTGCGGGCCCAGACATTGGTCTTAATGTCTTTCTGTTGCAGTTTCACTTCCCTGCAGACAGAGTGGGGCTCAGCATATCCTTGTGGGCAGGCAGCAGTTGACTTACACCTGGGATGGAGCTTTCCAGGTATCCTGTGCAAGGCCACAGCACACTCAAACACAAGGGTGACAGTCCTGAGGCTGCTACAAGTCTCACCACAGCAAGAAAGAAAAAAGTTTCTCTGACAAAAATAAAGCACTGACTTGGTGTCTGTAAAGTCCTCCTATGTGTCATACACAAAATAAAATCATTAATTCCATGCTTTGCAGAAGTTCTCACAGGACAACAGTTACTCTCCTTCATATTCTCTCTGCCTTTTTAAAACACATTTTCCCATGCAATTTTATTTAAGTAAAGGCAGAAATTAATTACACATACAGTAATTAGACATTTAAAATCCTTTAATTTACTTCTCTCAGACTCAGCTTTAGAATATATTAAGATGTTAGGTCTAATACTCTCCTCAGAAGCCTGAGAGACTAATTTATTTTGATGGAAGTCAAACACGCCTCTGAAAGCAAATATAGCCATTAACTCCTTTAATTCTTCTCCATCACAAATGATTTATTTTGCTATTTAACTTTTGAATTGTTAAAAAAATCCCAAGACAGGTTCCAATACAGTCAAACCCAAGGATGTGAGAGATGCAGACTAACAGCCTGCCTTGCCCTGTCATGGCCCTCATACCCTGCAGGCAGCAGTAAAACACGCTGCAGTGTTTACAGCCCTGCCTGCAAACTCAGCTGAAGTCAGGCTGAGCATGTCCCAAAAGACTGAACTCTTCTTGGCATAAATGGTCCTGTATATCTCTGATTCAATGCACCAAAAGAAATTGGGCACGTCTCAAAAACCAATAGTCTTGGAACATTTAATTGACCATGAGTTTCATGAGTTATGTCTGTTTACAGAAATAATTTCTATCTATGTAATTTCTGTACTTATCTTTACACATAATTTCTGCACATACTGGTGGGGAAAAAAGGTACATCGAAATACAATGCATTTATTTTTAATTGTAAGAACACTACTTCACTTGACAAAACAAGTACCAAATACAGAGATAATTTGATGCTATGTTGCTGAAGTAAATCGGTATTGAATTCCAGCTTCAGCACCGAATGCATGTTAAGGCACTGAACAAGCTGAATTTCTCATGGCATCCCAAGATGACCCTGTCAAGGCCCAGTGCAGCACCTGAAGGAAGGCACAAACATCAGCTTTGACACCACAGTGTGTCACACCAAAACCACCCCCTGTGCATGCTGGCTGTGTTAGATGGTTGGAATACATAAAGTCAATTTTTCTGATACTGTAAGTGCTATCTGGCATGACAGCCTCCAGTAGGTAACTTGAATTTTAGAAGATTCACAGTATTCACAGTATTCACAGTGTAGATAAGGTTGGAAAGATTACCTATATAAATATTAAAAAATATAGAAATCTATGTGCAAATACACAGGCTGCAAAACAAATGGGAGTTGGGCAGGACAGAAGAATTTTAGAGAGGAAATGTTGGCACATCAGTAAAATTATCTGTGGAAAGGACTGTAATATTCCCACACCCAAAGACTGAATCTCAAAGTAGCACTCACAGTGCACTAAAATGGATCAACCCTCAGTAAATATTTATTTCACAAGTCACCTACAAAAAGCTTATCATGATTTTTTTTCTGAAGCTTTAATATGAAAGACTGACAAGTGGTTAAATTAATTTTTTTCAAAGTAAGGCAAAGCAGACAAAGCAGCCTCAAGATGATGAAAATCTGAAGGCATAAGAGGACTCTTTTAGAAGACAGAAGATTAAGGGCTTCCTATGCTGCAGAGCAATTAACACACTTGAACTTAAGCAGGGGATAATTTCTTCCAGACGAGGAAGCAAGGTGGACAGAGGACTCATGGTTAATACTTACCCTAATCTACTTTCATCATTCCCGGACTCAGGTTTTTAACTGAATGGGATTTAGCAGCAAAGCAGGATAATTTGAGCCTGTGTGCAGAGAATGATGGTGAAGAGGCTTTCACTACATGCACTCCATCAGGGATGCCTCCTTAAAGCTCCAAGTTTCCTTTCCATATGCAGTTTCCTTCATCCCCTTAAGACATTTGCTGGCACCCACCCGCATGACAGGAACATGCTGAGCTCTCACATCATTTCACAAAACACTAGAGGATGGTTTGTAAATGTTACATCTAATCCACAACATCCAACACTTGCTAGACACTGCCGGCAGGTTGCCTCAAAAAGAGCTGTGAACCTTACTTACAGCAAAAACGGCAAGAATTTTTGGGGGGCGCAAGCTTGAGGGGCTTTCTCATTACTAGTGAACACAACAAGCAGAAGGACAGGATGCATGCAGGAAAGGTGGGATGTAGAGGGTGTACAGTAATACCTCACCCTTTGCAACGAACGGGTCTTGTCAGGGTCTCACAAAATGTCTAATTCGCGAACAAGCGTGTGTCATTAATATGCACATAGGACACGCCCATCGCTCCACCACCAGTCAATCAGGAGCACTGGGGAGCATTTTCCGCTCGTCCCCACGGGGTCTCCCTGCACACGGGAGCAAAGGGAAGAGTTTTTGAGCCCTCTCTGCCTGTGGAGACCCCCAGAGAATCCCTGGGCTTCTCTTCGACCAAACTGCCACATCTGCAGCAGCTCCCGGCCTGCTGCCACCAGACATGCTTGCACTGCCTACACAGTGGGGAAGCTCCGGGCCATGGCAGGGAAGGGGTGTCTCGGGGCTCAGGTCGGCACTCTTGGAGCCCGAGAAACCTTGACTTGTGGGCACGTCAAGGTTTCTCGCTGCTGCCCCATCCCAGCACACAGCATTTGCCCCACCGCCGCCATGGCCAGCCCAGTCCCACTTTTGTGGGACACTTTCCCTGGGGCTACATCATCACCAGGTGCACTAGGCACACAGTCCTTGGGCACAGACTGCATTGCCTTCCCCGCCTGTAGCCATGGAAACAGTAACATGCGCCTGGCACAGGTCAGTCCCCCCGCTGGGCTTAGAGTAACAGGGGACAGTGTGGTTTGTGGCGATGCGGCGCTGGGTCTCAGTGGCCGCCTGGGGCATACCACGGCAGGTATGCAGGGACCATGCATGGAGACACACAGGAGCGGGGCAGGGATCAGGGAATGGCACCGCGGGACTTCAAACACCACCAGAGCGAGAGGCACCACACACCCTCCTGTGGGGGCCAGGTCAGTCCCGCCCCACAGGGAGCACCGGTGCATGCGTTGGCCAGGAAGCTCCATAAATCACTGAGGCAGATTTGCAAGAAAAATTTCTCACAAACCAGCGAGGTCGCAATGGAGGGGTCACAATGCAGCAAGGTAATACTGTATTCCCTTTTGGGGCCCTGAATCTTTACTCCATCTGAAGGCAGTGTATTATAGAGTGGGATTAGGTATACATTCTTTGTATCCTGAGTTTACATATTACATCATACATCATATTATACTACATTATATTACCTCATTAACACAAACAGCACTGCTGCAGCACAGTAACCACTGGAGACATTATATTGATCGGAGCTTGAAGCAGTAACTTGGAAAATGTTTGCAGCTTGCTTTGTCAGGTCAAGTGGTGAAACAGTCACTTGGCTTTGCTTGTGATGCTGTTAAAGACTGAAAACACATCCTAAAATTGTCACAAAGACCTGTATTGGCATTCAAAGGGAAAAAAAAAACGCCCAGAGAGATAAATAATCGTCTATGTCACAAACAGTGCAATCTCATGACGGATGTAGCAGAAATCCCCCTGAGTACACTGAATGTAGAAAAGGTCTCTCAAAAGTCACATAAGGCTCCTGAAAAACAATGTGTCATAGCCGGTCATAGCTGGGAGAGGGGAGTCAGATTAGAAAAATCATGCTGTCTTAAGAGAAAGTGGGAAGCAATTTAAAATTAACAGAGTGAACAAATGGCATCTTCCCAAAATATTTTACGTAATATTTGAAAATAATCCCAATACAAATATTTGATAGAAAACATGGCCATTTTCAGAAAATATATCATAGAGTCATTTAGGTTGGAAAAGACCTTTAAGACCATTGAGTCCAACTATTTTCCTAACATTGCCAAGTCCACCACTAAACCATGTCCCCAGGTGCCCTCCAGGGATGGAGATACACCAATTCCCTGGGCAGTCTATTCCAGTGCTAGACAAGTGTGAAGAAATTTTTCCTGACATTCAACCTAAACCTTCACTGGCACAACCAGAACCCATTTCTTCCTCTCCTACAGCTTGTTACCTGGAAGATGACACTGACTCCCACGTGGTTACAAACTCCTTTCAGGCAGTTGCAGAGTGCAGTAAGATGGCCCATGAGCCTCCTTTACTCCAGGCTGTGACCCCCAGCTACTCCTCATTAGATTTTTGCTTTAGACTCCTCCCTAGCTCTGTTGCCCTTCCCTGGACAGGCTCCAACACCTCAATGTCTTTCCTGCAGTGAGGGACCCAGAAAGGAACACAGTACTCAAGGTGTGGCCTCACCAGTATTGAGTACACAGGGACAATCACTGCCCTGGTTCTGCTGGACACACTAGGGCTAAGGATGGCTATTTTGAAGGTTTGGTACTTAAATGCCAGCAATAATATCCTCTGCCTTCCCACAGGGCCACATATCTCTGATCAGGGGCTCACACACAACTCATGGACTTGGCCTCTTCAGAGGAAGTGGAACGCACCCATCTTAAGGAAGCAGCAAAGAGGGACTTCGGCCAACGAGACAGATCACAGTAACAAAAACTTAACTTTCCTACTTTTATGTCTTTGGACAGAAAAACAAACATTCAGGAAAACTTAATCACATCCTTTTTGACAGATTATCTACGCTGCACTTTCTACTTTTATTCTGACATATACATATACATACGTAGCTATAGCTAACCAGAATTTCATAAGTAAAGTACAAGAAACCCAGCACCTGGCTGGTGACTCATGCAATGAGAGTACATCCAGCTGAAAGACAAAAAACTTCCTCTGAGAAAATACTTTGAGTTGAAATACATTCACAGACCTCTACATAGGTCAGGTGCCTATGGAAACTTAAAATATGTAAGAAACACTTGCCAATGTATAGAAACTTGCAGGTCACTAACTTGAGTACTCTTCTTGCAAAGAAGAAAATTCATTAAATACTGTGACTGACAAAGGTAGACTCCTACCTAAAGGGACGAGAATCCATCAAAATAAGTCTGGACTAAAAAGTCTTTTAAAATGGTGTTGAGTTTCTACCATATGCTTTATTTCTGTCACATATTGCACTGAAAACATACCTTAACAAAATACTGGAGCAATTAAAAATCTTTGTCTTAAAGATCTGTTGTGACAGCAGCTCATTTTCAGACTAGTGAGATACAATAATTTTGGATCTCATAAAGAAGACTCACTCACTTTCAATTATTTTTTTTTTTAAATGTAAGGAATCATTTCTGGAAAAACTTCATCAGCATTCTTAATAAATATACAGATACTTAGTTTTATTTTTAGTTCATTTAATTGTTCTTAATGGTTTACCATTGGAGAGTGAGGCAAAATTCCTCAAGACTATTAAAAAAAAAAAAAAGTTGCATCCTGAAGCAAATAAACAGTTCTGGTTTCGGTAACAGTCTTGTTACCATAAAAGGATATTTGAGGTTTCGTTTGTTTAGGAAGCTTAATATACTACTATTTAGCTTATAAAAATTAGAAGTGTGACAAGAGCTAAACTGGACCCTGCAGTCAACTTCCACAGGAAGCTGTACATCACAAACTATGTTGGTGCCTCTAAACTGTTTATATGTATAATAAAATGGATGAAATTTCACTTAAGAAATCTGACTTATTAAGTCAACAAAACTTTTTGCAAGCAAAATCTTCATGTGTAAACAGCCTGGGACTCGTAACCCAGGCTTCAAGTGAGCTGCAGCAAAAACGAAAGTGACCCAAAGCTGGAACTGCACACAATGTAAATTGAGAATTGAACAGTGTGTTACTAATTTGCTCAATGGCTTTTCTATAGTGCTTATTGCTAATATATTAACCTTCATTTCATTTCTCAGAGATGTTCTGTTAATCCCATCTTGCTGACAAGAAATTAAAACACACAAATATTAAATCCAACAGCATAAAACCAACCAAACAACAAAGCAAAAAAACAACAAAAAAACCCTCACAGGAAAAAAAAAACAACCACATAAATAAGCAAAATACCAATCAAACAAAAAAAACCCACCACTGCTTTTTTTCAGGGCCCAAACACAGATGCTTAAACATTGATTTTCATTTTCTACCTCTTGGAAGTGTAATCTTCTTATGGCAATCATGACTAGTGCATTTTTGTATGTATTCGTGTAGTAAATATAAGCATATTTACTCCAGAGATGTTTGTTGCCCTTCTTTTTTAATTAAAATTCCGTTTGCTTTTATGCTTAGGCGCCATGGCTGCAGACACAGAATTCTTGCTGCAGTCGTTCACACACCGTGTCACCAAACCCAGGACTCACTGTAACACATACTGTAAAAAAGCCTGTAACAAAGAGCCAAAGATCCATGTACAAAAGGAACATGCCACATGTATATTGATCCTGGCACTACATTTCCAGTTCATCTGCAAAACCCCTGATGACACTAAGAATTCGCTTTTAAAATAAAAACAATGGACAAAAATTAGCAAATGCAAAATATCACTTTACACCAGAAGGTTTAGTGTTTTGTACTACTTCACACAGACCCCTGGGACTAACCTCTGCAAGGAGCTCATATATAAAGATCAAAATGTTGAAGCCACTGTCTCTGAATTTGCAATTAAACTGTGAGTCGCAGAACTTCTCAGGTACAAGTGATGCAGGATTAAAAACAGCTCGAAAATAAAGGGGCTCGGAGGAGCAGAAATAAATTAGATGGGGCTAAAGAATGAAGATCAGTCATGCCACAAAAGGATCCCAAGAGAACATTTGGGAGACTCAGCATATCTTACTGACAAATAACAGTCACTAAATTCAGAATGCATGCACAGAAATGGATATGGCTGCCAAAACCAACAGCAGTGGAGATGCAACTGTCTGAAAATCATTTCTGCCCAAGTAAATGTACTCATCCTGAAGCTAATTCAAGCAGAATCCAGCATGCTGAAAAAACTCCCATCACCTTTCCTAGACTATACTCTGTGTAAACAACACTCAAATGCCCTTATCAGGCAAAATGGGTTAAAACTGACCCAGCAGAAATGTATAAAAATTTCAGTTCTTCAAACAAAAAGCCTTCTGCCGACACTCTCCGTACATGTAGCTATTGACACTCCGCAGCACCCTGAGACTTACCATAATATCTAGACTATCCAGGAGAAACAAACTCAAAAAATTGGGCCTGTTGTTATACAGGTTCACAGGTTATTCTGAGTTGGAAGGGACCCACAGGATCATCGAGTCCAACTCCCAAGTGAACGCCCACCCAGGGATCAGGCTTACAACCCCGGAGCCACGGGCACCACGGTCCATCCATCCAAGTCTCCGACCATCTATGCCACTGAGCTCCTCATCCAGTCTTCTCTTAAACACCTCCAGGGATGGCGACTCCACCACCTCCCTGGGCAGCCCATTCCAATGAGGGATCACTCTGTGAAAAACCTCTTCCTAACATCCAGTCTATAGCATCCATCCTCCACAGCTCTGGTGTTCAATGGTTTTTTCACATCCACAGATTTCATTGAGCTAATCTTGTTCTATTTAGGGCAGGTTAGAATCAAACCCTGAAATGTTGCTGTCTGCATCCAAGCCCCTCCACTACACAACCACCTGAAGCATAAAAAAACATCCTTATGAATTTCATCCTTCATAAAAGAATATATTCTCTGCATACAAATAATTACAGCACTTGACAGAGAGCTCCCACTAAGACAACAAGGTCACCTCCCCACTGAGGGCTACTAGACGGGAACATCTGTCACTTAAACAAATGTCACCGAGTATATCAATCTGAACCCTTCACATATCCACAGAGAATGGGAAAAAAACGTTGTATTTTCAGGTTTATGGGGTGACATCTGTTTGAGTGACAGATGTCTGTGCCACAAGAGTACTGAACACAGTGTTTTCCTGAGACAGTAATCACCTCCAAAAGACTTTACCCAGTACAATAAAATAAAAAAAAGTGTCCTTTTATGATAAGCTCTGTTCATACTTTTAAAAATCCCACTTATCAGGGATTGAAGTTGCAAAATTTAAGAGCTGCGTATGTTAAAGTAAGGCAGCCTAAAGCCTTTTGAGACACCGCCTTATTTATGCCTAAGCCTAAATCTTGGTGTTTAGATCTCATTATCTTGCTTTGTCCACAAGACTACAAACAGGCCATGCAAATTTGTAAAACATTCAGCGTAATTTGTATTAGAATTAAACACTACTTTGAGTATGTACAGTCTGGGGATATTTATTTTTACTGTTGAATGCTACACTAATCTCCAATTGAATTGATCACTGTATTGAATTAGCTGTTATTTGATGATTATCTCAAGCAGAACAGAACAACCCCAACCAGCAGGGAGTCCATCTAAAACCAAAGGCAAACAGATTAAAACTCTAAAAGCACAGCTCCATAATTTATTAATTAATACTTTTTTTGGTTTTTCATTAGAACTTAAATACATGTTGGGAAGCCTGTTCATTATTGATAGAATGCTGCAAACCCTGTAGAATATTCAATTAGGCATTTTTTTCTTCAGTAAATTATCCAGACTGCTTGGCAAAGGGTGTACAACAACCTGCAACAGTGTAAATAACTTCTGTGTTCTCTTACCAAAACAATTGCTTCAATAAAAGCCACAGACTCAGAAGAAAGATTTATCTAAAGATTTGGCTAAAGACAAACTAAAGCTCTCAAGGTCAAGTACCTATGGAATAGTAGAGTCAAATCCAGAGTCTCCCTTCAGAGATACAGCAGAGCTTTTGATGAATTTGCCATCAGATTGAGTCTTCTGGCAAAAAATGAACACACTAAGATCTATCAGCTAAACCATTATATTTCACTTTCATTCTATTGATCTGAAATGCCAACGAAAATAATTAAAGCATTTGATTTTAAAGTAATTTAGCAAAACATTATCAAGTGCCTTCCTGTTTCCCAACACCGTCCAGCCCTGTCCTCCTCTGTGAGTGAGGAATCTCTACTGCCATTAGAAAACTCCATCATCTCTCTTATACAACAGGTACATCGGATGGATTACATACAAAAGAGCTGCAGATCTGGATACGCTACTGGAAAACTGGTTTGCCCAGAAGTGGGTTACCTGGGACTGAGGGGGGAAACAAATCTGTGGAGGAAAAGCATAGATCACTACAAAGCAGTTAGCAGTGGTTTTGCAACTCCAACTGCACATTTATATTTTGAGCACATCAAAATACATAATTCTCACCCCTAACACGCACATCAAAGCTATGGTTTTTCTTAACAAATCATCCAGAGAAAGGCAAAAAGGTGACATTTCAAACTTCTCTGGTTTCCAGGAGAAAGAAAGCATTATTGACACACATACATTTGTCCAACATAATTTATGAATTTTCCTCAGCTCTTTAACGTCACAGAAACCAAACAGACTTATCATGGCTTGTGACCTTTATCACCCTTATCACTGACTGATTTTATAATGGTTCCCTGGACACCCAGGGCCAACCCACCCTGTGGCCCCACCTCTATAAGAAAGGTGAGGAGACACCTTGGAACAGCAGGACAGGCAAAGGAAGAAGCTCCTGCTGCCCCACAGCTGATCAATGAGGGAGAACCTCACAGAGAAGAGCAGGTGATGTCAAATAAGGATGATAAATTTGCGAAGAGTGGGATAAATGACACCCCCTGCCTGGGATGAGCAACCTGGGCATGACAAAAAGGTGGAACCAAGAGGTGGAAGGGGTAAAGAAGAGGTTGCAGAAATGGAGCCTTCTACTCAGGCTCCACAGGAGAAACTCGACCATGACAATATTTCCTCCAGGATAAATTTAGTGCCACAACACCAGGAAAATAAATTTAAAGCAAAAGCAATGACAGCTCTCTATATCAGAGCCCATTTCCACTCAAAAAGCATCGTTTCTCAGATACTTACAATTCTCGTTTTTTCAAGATAAATTTGTTTATTCTTAATTTCTAGATCATTTTTTAAAGCTTTGGAATAAAAATTATTAGATGGGGGACAAAACCACTTCATGCTTATTAGGATATTTGTGATAGACGTTCAAAACATGAAAACTAACAGAATCCATCCTTCAGAATAAGGCTAAATCTTCTGGTGAACCAAAAACAGTGGTAGAACATTCTAATTTCTTTTTCCATTATTTTACAGTATATATATATATATATATATATTATTTTTAAAATATGCATAACTTCACTATGCAATTATGACCACTGCACTGTAACATTTGAGAAGATAGGAACAGTTCCTGAAGTCAATTAACAAAAATTGTGGTTCTCTTACACCAATCTTTACAATAATGTGCCACAAACAGTTTACTTTCCCAAGCATGTATGCCAAAACAAGAATACACACAATAAATAAATAAAAATGGTTTTTTTCAGTCTTCTTTTTCCCCAGACAACTGAAGCCGGGCATAACCCATGATTTTTGATAGCCATTAATGGTGTTCACATCTACCTTTTTTGTTTTTTTAATTCCTGTTCAAGGTCAAAGATAAATTCATGAGCTGCATTCAGATCTCCAGCATCCAGATTAAGTCACTAAACCACAGGAATCAAAGCCAGCATCGCCACTGAAAAACAACGTGGTCTCACATAACCAAAAGCCTCAGGGGACTACTCAAATATCAGATGCTCCTTCATTCCGGGATATCACAACATGGTCCCCATATGGATCTGTCACCTTCAAAACTGGTATGAAAAGAATGGATATCAGAATAAAACCTGACCATGTGCCTTAATGATCAAATACAGCATTTTAATTCATGACCAAATAAAGAAGCATAAAAGACAGGATAAGTTCAGTAGCATCTTACCAGTATTACAGATATTATAGATGCTTTTTTTTTTCTGTTCATAAGGTTATTATAATTATGAACAAGTGACACTGATGTCTTTCTTAACCCCCAAATTTCAACTATCACTTTATAGACTAAACTGAAATATGGGTAAAAGGGGTTTGACTATCTGCGTAGCTCAAAAAAACTCAGATCTTCAGAATGAAAGGCAAGTATTTCACTATACTTTGTTGCAAAAATGTAACATAAACTTCTATTAACTTCTCTGCTTTAGAGTTAAATTAACGCAAACAACCACAGTTAGAAGAGTCAAACATTAAAGTACGTTGTTGCAGAAAATTACTTAAATAATATTTTTCCCTAGAATTCCTCTGCCCTTATTGTTTTCACATAATTTCAAATTTGTCTCAGTTAGAATGTGAGACATGCATTTCTCAAGTATGGTGATACTAATACCTCGGAATATTTCAAATTACTACTGTATAAAAAAGAATCAAGGCAATCAGCTCACTACTATAAAAAGAGACCTGAATTCGAGGCAAAGTAAATTAAATTAAATTCAGATTGAACTAATGGGTCTATTTTATGCTAATGATTTTATTTATTCATCCTGGCTAAATACATCTCAAACACTGCAAAAAAAAAAACCCAGATCAAAACTTCATAAATGCAATTTAAAGAAATTTTAGTGAAGTTCATCAATAATACCTAAAAGAGTCAGGCCACAGCTGTGTGGTGCTAAAGAGTGTCCTGTTTCAACCATCTGCTGTCAGGCTGCATCACAGGGAATACCCTAAGCACAAAGAGCAAGAAGATTGCCCTGGCTGTACACAACTTCAGGTATTTGCCTACCCCTAACCCTGGGCATCCTTCTGTCCTGGCCAAGGACCAGTTTCGCACAATGACACGTGTTGCTTGACTCACCTTGCAAACAGCTGCTATGTTACTTTTATTAAAATTAGAGGAAATTAATGCTTTTTTCCCCCTGAAAAGGTTATTGTACAGGATTTCTCTGCTTCCTTTCGACCTCCCATTTTTGTTTTGTGATGGGAGTGATGTGGAGTTCNTTATGTTACTTTTATTAAAATTAAGAGGAAATTAATGCTTTTTCCCCTGAAAAGGTTATTTTATAGGATTTCTCTGCTTCCTCTCAACTTCCCATTTTTGTTTTGTGATGGGAGTGATGTGGAGTTGAAGCTCACATGGATTCCTGTCTGATTTTCTACACAAAGCTCAGCCTGGGGAAAGCCACTGCTTGGTATTGGGTTTAGTCTTGTACAGAAAAACATTAATGTGGTGATCTCTCTCCTACTCCTTTTCGAGTCGCCATCCCTGGAGGTGTCTAAGGGAAGACTCGATGAGGAGCTCAGTGACATGGTCTGGATGGTGGAGAGTTGGAGTAGAAGATTCTGAGGGTCCCTTCCAACTCGGAAGAACCTGTGAACATGGTAGTTTTGCATGTCAGTGGCACACTAAGCCATGAAAGTCTCTCCCAGTTTAAAAAGAGCCGGTTAGGAGCTATAAGGACAAGCTAACATTCAGAAACCTTTCTGGTATCCATCAAAAGCAGACCAACCTCATCCAAGAGGGGTACTAAAGCTATTTTTCTTCCACCTTTCAGCAGTGACTTTTCTTTAGCCAAAGGAATATTAAACACAAAAGTGACCATACCAGAACCTAGAGAAGCTTTAACATCTGTAAGGAATAAATATCTCACCCAATACTTCATTAGTGACTTTTCTGTTGGCACAATCCTTGAACAGTAGAAATTGGTTTATGAACGACTTTGTGGAAAAAAACTTTTCTATTATCTTACAGAGAAACAATTACACTAATGAACTGTGAGTCCAGAACTGACCTAAGAGTCCCAGGAGTTACAAGGTTCCATCGTTTAAATCATGAACCACAACAAATTTATGAAAATAAGGTGATAAGTACAGAAGCACTGGTGTAAAAATCTTCAGTGGGATTAGCAGAAAACCAAAAATACTGCTGAACTAAGCCGATGGCACATTAATGTTTTGAATGGCCTTAAGCTATGCCAGGGGAGGTTTAGACTGAATGTTAGGAAGAGGTTTTTCACAGAGAGAGTGATCCCTCAGTGGAATGGTCTGCCCAGGGAGGTGGTGGAGTCGCCATCCCTGGAGGTGTTTAAGAGAAGACTGGATGAGGAGCTCAGTGACATGGTCTAGTTGGTGGGGAGTTGGACTCGATGATCCTGGGGGTCCCTTCCAACTCGGAATAACCTGTGAACCTATGAATAGTAAAATTATTTCTGTTACAAACAGAGAAAGAAACGTTATTGCCCAGCGCATCGCTACAAATGGAAAAGAGATGGGAGGATTTCCTGCTACTGCTCTATCAACTTTTGGACATGGCTTGTAAGAGTCCGCTGTAAAGCTTCACAAGATTCAGCTTGCCTGTTTATTGAGAAAGCTCTTATTCATTGTGAATACAAGTGCTCTTCTTATGACCAAGTATCTTGGTAAAGCCAAACTGGACAGTTTTGGTTTGGGGAGGGGTGCTCGGGGGCAGTGTTATGCTTGCTATGGATTTTTCTACTCATATATTAAGCTTACTTATGGCAGACATGACTTCAGCATAAAACCTAGGATTTAACAGTTTATTTGGCATTCAGCATTGAGATTACCCAGTATTCCAAAGCCACTTCAAATGGGTCATTGCTGAGGTGTTATAAAAGACAAAGGTACACTTATTCAGCACAAGCTATCACATTTAACACACACCAGCAGAAAAATAAAGTTTTAAAAGCTCTGACATCACAATGATGATGATGCAAAATTGACCATAGTTTGGTCCACAACATTCAACACATCGGGGTAAAACACCAGAAGGATTTGGGCTGAGGGGAGATGAAGACAGTGAAGGAGAAAAACAAGCTGCTGCTTCATAACCATCCTTCACAGGAGTGTTGAGAGGATTTCAAGCAAATTATAGGACGTTTTAATCCCAGCTCCCCACCTGACTGCCTGAGTGACCACCATAAAGCTTATGAACACATTTATAAGGTGTCTGCTGTCACAGGACCTGAGCACGGAGCAGGTGCTTCCAGCCCCCCTGGCACTCAATGGTATGCAGAAATGGCACAAACCTCTTATTTCTGTGTCTCTTGATGCTCCATGTACATGGCCAAGGATTTGACCCTAAACAAATAAAAAAAAATGAATGCTGTAGTACACACAGATAGAAGTCAAATTCTCCCCTTCCCAAAAAAAAGAAAAAAAAAAAGAAAAGAAAAGAAATCCCAAAATAAAAAGCTTTCCCCATTCATAAGAGGAAACAAAAAGGTGTTACGTGTATTAAGGAAAAAAAAAATCAAAACCAAAACCAACTGAAATCCAGACAATAAAGTCAGATCACTGTAAACATAAAAGAAGAATATGCTGCTGAGTTTATAAAGAGCATCCAAGCCCTCTTTTATGTATTTTTTCAAAAATACATTTTCCAAGGATCCATGCAGATAAAGTTATAGCCACTTCCACGATCCATTAGTTACAATATCCAATCCTATCAGCAGGATAGCATAGTTTACTACAAAGAACATAGCAAAGAAGTTGGGAAATGAATTGCAAATAGAACTAATTTACTGTACTAAAACTTTCCTGATTTCATGTGTGGTGTGGGGAGGGGTTCCCAATCTTCTTCACCTCTAGACCTACTAATAATCCTAAAATCAGCCACATGAGATACTGGAAAGGCAGATTTAAATCTGTTCCAGAAAATCTTACCCCAGAACTGATCAGTTTTATCTAATTCATCCTTTCTCCACTCTTGAGATGAGGGTGAAGGCATGTAGTGCACCCACAGAACCATGCATTTTAAAGAAAAATTCATTTTGCCTCTGTACCTTGCCATGGTCTTCCAAGGAAACAAAGAAACAGTCAGGTTTCCAAATGGCACTTCAATGGTTTCAATTGTAATTATTTTTTAAAATAAACAGTAACTGCAACATAATTCCTCAGGTCACTGCTCAGAGGCAATGGAAAACAAGCATGGGAAGACAATATTATAGGTCAGTCAGGGCTAAAATCATGAGTGTAATGAAGAAAAGATGGGAGGGGAAAAAGCAAGTATCAAGAGTCTGGCCAACCACTTGCACAAAACAATTTTGCTTAATGTACTTAGAGTCACTTTTGGCAGAAATATAAAAGTAGTGCTGCATCCAGAGCCAGGAGATGCAATTAATAAGGTCATTGTCTACTACAGAACTCCTGGCAGGACCCAGGGCTGAACCAGTCCAGAAGCTGCAGGAGGCAGATGAATCAGATCTTCACACAGATGTCCAAGCGGGAGGAAAAAAATGGAAAACCAGGAAAACCCCACATTGTGAAAGCTACTCTGCTTGTGTAACTAACTACATTAAACTGAATTTTAATAGCCAGTGCCACAGGACACGTTAGTTCTGTTTTTTAAAGCGGCTTTGAAGAGCAACATCTGTTTCCTAAAACTGCAGAGCCCAGCTCCTCGATGGAGCTCTCCACCACTAAATCACAAGTCATTATGCAGAGAAGCAATATCCATTCCCGAGATGAAGTGACTGGTAACAGAAGGGAACTTGTGGGAAGACTTGCCTAACACTGAACAAAACAACACAAAAAGGACACAAAACAAATGCACGTGGGAAGTTACTACAAGCTAAAAAATTATCTCAGTGACAAAAATAATACACTTTCTTCTATAATGCAGCACAATGCAGTGGTCCTCTTAGTTTGCTTGTCTTAACTAGACATTGCTAATTCCAACCCTTCCCACAACACCAAAACCTAACCAATGTGATTGCATGATTAAGGAAAAAAACACATTTTCTAGCAAAAATATGTTTCTACTACTACATAATGCATTTGTGTCACAAAGTTTGTCTACTTCCTTAAAAAATTAAACAAATTAATGGAGAGAAACATAGTGTTTCCCTGATTACTCTGGAAAAAAAGCAACTTCCCTGGACGTGTACAAAACAAGCATTGGATCTGTGAAGGTATTATTGGCACATATTCAGAATATGAGGCACTGATTGACCATGCAGAATGGACAAGACTAAATTATATCCACATAAAACTGGCATTTCAGGTCTTCAGACCTAAAAAAAACAATAATCTTAGAATAAACGGTGTATTTCATGACACAAAATTACAGTCATTAGGTGGTTTACCCTACTATAAAATAATTTTAATATATGTAATACATTTAGCTCCTTTAAATTGTCTTTCTAGACAGTCCCCTAGTAAAATATTTTTTGCAATAAAGTAATTTACCAAGACCCAAATTGCTTTGCTCCTATTAGAGCTTCTTCTCTACCTATTTTATTTTTGCCTTGACAGTGTATTTTAAAGGCGGTAAAGCAGAAAGCAGTAAAAGAAGCAATAATGAACGAAGAGACACACAAAGTGATGCTTAATGGATTGTAGCTCATGAAGGCTATTCACAAGATGGAGCAAAATGAGTCCCATGCACAAAAGAAATCAATACTCATTGTAGCATCCTTCCTGCTACACTGCAATATATCAGCTAAGCAGAACCCTGTCACATCTCATAGGTCTATGAAAACCCTCAGCTCTCCAAAGCAACGCTTATTCTCCACGAGTTTCACCCCAGCTGAATTGGATCCATTCACAGCACCCATCTGCTGATTTTTAGAAGACCAGAACACAGCAGCTTCTCCAACAGCCAAGCCCCAGGATGCACCTCTATACCATGACCTAGAGAACTGCACAGAAGAAATACATCCCCTGAGTGCCTTCTGTCGCTCCCACTGCTGCTCAGCAATGTTTAGCTACCAGCTTGGTATTTTCACAAGTAAATACACTATTGCATNTACATATTCAAGCTACCTGAAGTTTGCATCACACAGCATGTCTTAAGGACAGATGGTAAAAAAGGAAACACTTCCTTAAAAACAGATAAATAAAAATTAAGGGATGGTCCACATATGTACATTTATGAATCCAAAAGTTTTGATAGCTGGAAAGAGCAGCAATAATTTTGCCACAGGCAGAACTCATAATTCAAAACACTAGTCATCTAACCTGGAAACAAGTATCTAAATTCCTAGACTTTGCTTATACACAAACCCAATTTATTAACATGAAAATTTTCGCATACCATGCAGAAGCACACAGCCCTGCCAACCTATTAACGTGGCTGGAATAAATAAGGAGTACAAAACCGAGAGACATAAAGGTCAGAAACTCACCGGTTACCTAATGGAGCATATTTCTGCATTTCAAATTATCTGAAGTCTTTTAATGAAACATAATGGCATCAGAGAAGATAACCTCCCCATTAAAGAAGTGCTCACATCAACTCACTGCTGTAAGAAGCACCCTCAGTGCCCCAGACATCTCTGACATGGTGTCAGGGATGCCAGTAATGAGCAGTGACACAAACCAGGATTGAGTGGGCAGAAATCTTCTCTGAAAGAGCAGTGATAATGAATCACCTGCCCCTCCATGGAACCAGACTGGAAGATGCCGAGAAATTGTGGATAAGTGTTTCGCGATTGGTTTTGAAATGCTCAGAGGTCAACTTGGGAGTTTCAATTGATAACTTGAAATCCTGCCCCTGCAAAGCTTTAGAGCATCTCCTCTCCCTCCCCTCCCGCCTTCCTCCAGACTGTATGGATAGAATTTAAGACATCACTAACATGGGTGCAACAGCTACATTGTCTGTGTCACTGGTACCCTAACAGGGTAGCATGAAGGAAAAAAGCAGACATCAAATGGAAATGAGAACAGACCATTTTGTTTTGAGAGTGTCCTCCAAGCACCCAAAACATCCTGGATGCTTGTCAGACTTTAAAACACAGACAGTAATTACAAGATCAGCCCTTGCAACTTGCTCAATTCCCTCCTAAGGTAACACTTACCATTCTTTCTGAAAAATAACAATAAACCTTAAAGGTAATTACTTAAAAACCACAGTCATTTCATGCTTCCAAATATCAGCTATACAATTCCAGAGCTAAAAACTCCAAATAAATACCCATAATGAACAGCACAACAAAAGCACACTTTTGATTTGTATTGTAATCAGTGGACAGGAAATTCCAGGAAACATAAAAAAAAACTCTTAGATGTGATTTTAGAAAAAAAAATCTGATGAAAGGTGTATGAAAGATACTAACTCCTAAAATTAAAAGTGAAAATGCTTGAATAAATATCATGCACATAGTTCAGAAATTAATCTTCTCTTAAGAAGTCTCAATATAAAAATACAGCAGACTGACAGCTTCTCCTAAATTACCAACATTTAGCATCACTTAAATATGCAGAGAATTCTGGAGGATTTGTTTAGCAAAATAGTTAAATCTGCTACACACAAACCTAGTAATTTAGTGGACAAAGAGGACACACTGTATCAAAAGTTGCTAGTATATCTGTAGTTTTGCTGGAGAAAGTAAGCTATGAAAACACCTTGTCAATAGGAAAAACTAGCAATATGATTAAATAATAGACACCAAATTTCAAAAATAGACATCAAAAATGCTTTGATAAAATCCTAAAAAATTCCAAAGAAACTTTACATAGGGTGTTGCTGAAACTTTGGATCTACAGTTATACCTCCTCCATCGCGAGGAACGGGACAGGCGACAGCCCCCGCGAAACATTATTCTCGCAAAGAACGGCAGGTCGTTAATATGCATGCAGGCCACGCCCATTGCCCCACCCCCCGGAACTCCGCAGGGCTCCGGGGCGCACTTTTTTGCTTCTCCCTTTGGACTCTCTGAACACGGGGAAGAAAAGGGAACCGTTTCTGAGCCCCCTCTGCCTCGGGAGACCCCCTCCCAACCCCGAGATCCCGCGTGTCCGCTGTGACCAAACGCCGTGGCGCTGCTCCTGCCCTCTCCCCAGCTCCAGTGCATATGCCCGTCCCGTCCCGCGCCGCTCGTCCCGTCCCGCGTCGCTCGTCCCGTCCCCCGCCACCCGTCCCGTCCCGTGCCGCCTGCCCCACACCGCCTGTCCCGTCCTGCGCCTCCTGTCCCGCCCCGTGNCCTTCACAAGTCAGTAGCTTTAAAAATAACATTAAACCATTCATGAACCTCTTCTTCCTCTCCTCAGTAATCTGTCCCACTTTCTCCTTTAAACAACTGCCATCCCGGAGAACACACACTAACCCCAGACTCCTCTACTCACAAACCTGTTTCCAATACATAAAAATCACAGGAAAAATAAATTATACAGTACACTGATCATATTCATAGCTTATCACACAGTCTAGAGGTCATCGCCTAAGCCTTAAACCAGAAGAAAATTAAAGACTAAAATCTTGTATAATCTTTACATAGCAGAGATTTTTCTCTCTGATTTCTTCACATGCTAAACAGAGCGAGCTGATATGTAGGTAGGCCCATAACAACAAATATATTTGCATAGACAGTTCAGGTACATGTAACCTAAACCATGGAGCTGAAGGCTAAAAGTTGAGCAGATTTCCTGCACATATTTATAAAATATACACATACGCCTATACATATTTTATGTAGAAAGTACACAATGATGATAACCCATGTATATGTATGTAGACTTTGACTGAAAAATTATTCTACGATTCTATGACAAAAAACTACCCCTACTAACATTTATATACCTATCTTTATTGATTTTAATAGAACCATTACAGAATCACAGAATCACAGAATCAGTAAGGTTGGAAAAGACCATAGAGATCATCAAGTCCAACCTATCACCCGTTACCTAATCTAATCTAGTCAAACCTGTTACCTAACCTGACCTGTTGCCATCCTACTACCAACACATCATCCTACCTATAACACACTACCCTAATATCTAGGTCATGTCANACATAGCAGAGATTTTTCTCTCTGATTTCTTCACATGCTAAACAGAGTGAACTGATATGTAGGTAGGCCCATAACAACAAATATATTTGCATAAACAGTTCAGGCATATGTAACCTAAACCATGGAGCTGAAGGTTAAAAGTTGAGCAGATTTCCTGCACCTCTTTATAAAATATACACATACACCTCTACATATTTTATGTAGAAAGTACACAATGATGATAACCCATGTATATGTATGTAGACTTTGACTGAAAAATTATTCTACGATTCTATGACAAAAAACTACCCCTACTAACATTTATATACCTATCTTTATTGATTTTAATAGAACCATTACAGAATCACAGAATCACAGAATCAGTAAGGTTGGAAAAGACCATAGAGATCATCAAGTCCAACCTATCACCCGTTACCTAATCTAATCTAGTCAAACCTGTTACCTAACCTGACCTGTTGCCATCCTACTACCAACACATCATCCTACCTATAACACACTACCCTAATATCTAGGTCATGTCACCAAGAACTTCATCCAACCTTTTCTTAAACACCTCTAGGGATGGTGACTCCACCACCTCCTTGGGCAGCCCATTCCACTGAGAGATCACCCTCTCTGTGAAAAAGTTCCGCCTAATGTCAAGTCTAAATCTCCCCTGACGCAGTTTAAGACTGTGTCCTCTTGTTCTATCNCAAATGCCCACCCAGGGATCAGGCCCAAAACCCTGGAACCACGGGCACCACGCTCCATCCATCCAAGCCTCCCACCATCCAGACCATGTCACTGAGCTCCTCATCCAGTCTGACCTTAAACACCTCCAGGGATGGCGACTCCACCCCCTCCCTGGGCAGACCATTCCACTGAGGGATCACTCTCTCTGTGAAAAACCTCTTCCTAACATCTTTTGCTTTCCTCATGCAATTATTTGTTTTGTGTAATTTAAATGATATTATAGAAGCCACTCTTGTATTAAGGCATCTGCTTGAAGAGTAGAACTTTGCTGTTTGTTCTTTTGGGAGGGAAACAGTATTTCCTTTACTCCATTAAAATCACTGCTAAAAAGATGAAATTAATTGATTACTTTCAAATTAACAAACACTTTATCAGCTAGGTTAGCAGAATGCTAACACAGTTTAAAAATAATAAAAAATAATACCACTCTTGCTCATACCCTGGGCCATTGTCAGCGAGGTTTGATGACGAGCAAAAGAAATGGAAGGACCCTCTGGAGCCCGCAGTGCACTAACCATCAACCAGATTCCTTCCATATGTACTCTCAACTGTCAGTGGCACAAAAGCCCACAGCTGTCACCAAGAGAAGGATCCTTCATTCAGTGTGATCCTTGGGGGAGTCAAACCCAATCTATTCTGTAATGCCTATAACCCCCTTCCAACCACAGGTTACACTGGGAAAATTACTGAAATTACTTTTATACATCAGCAATCCAAAGAAGGAGGAAAAAGGAGAATATGGAACGTTCATTGGCAGACAAGCAGACATGGCTAATCTACAATTTGCATCCTTATAAAATGCTTTCCAAAACCTGTATGAGAACACTGGAAACAGAAGTGCTGACAGAAGCACCAATTTGTAACACATTTCTGTAACTTCTTTCCCCTTCATACACACCAACCCAAGCAGTTAGCAACTGCTACTTAACTCAGTTCAGAGGATGGGTTCATCTGAGTGTGCCGCAAAAGAAACCACAGGCAGACAATCAAAATCAATTGCTGGTCTCCTCCAGAATGCCAAATACACAACAGTGATGACAGGAGACTGGAGCTCAGGCAACCTACGCTTGCTGACTGCTGCCCCAATGTGGTGGATGTTTTAACAGACGTAAAATTACAAAGAAAAATAATCCTGCTTCATGCTTCTCTCATTTCCCTTTCTTCTTTAGGGTTTTTCCTTTACATCTCTACATAAGTTATAGGAAATACTGCACTTACTGAATATATTACATGTCAGATTTCCCCTGAACCGGAAAAGACAAGGAACCTCCCAAACATACATTTCTTTTATTTCCCTGTTCAACTGTTCAGTAATTTTTCCATTTTGGCTTGCCAAGCCAGATACATAGCAAGCTTTACATGCCCGCCCATCCCCACAAATCCTGGATTTAGGAAAAGCTGACTTACACAACAGAAGAAAAGAGGTTGAAAGTAGAAAGCTTAGAGGAACAAATAAAAACTGGAGAGGAAAAGAGAACATGGGCCTAAGGCAAAGTCCATAATGCCTTCATCAGCCAGAGAGATGAAACAATATTTAATATCGGTAAGAGTAAGAGACACCTGAGCCTGTGATGACCTGGGAACTAAAAGCCTCTCCTTGAACTGCATCCTTTTTGAGTCGCCATCCCTGGAGGTGTTTAAGGGTAGACTGGATGAGGTGCTGAGTGTCATGATATAAACGTTACAGATGTTAGGATTTAGTTGGATTATAGGTTGGACTAGATGATCTTCTAGGTCTTTACCAATCTTATCAACACTATGATACTATGATACTTTAAATAAGAGACTAAATCAAATACATTAAACTTTGAATAATAATCTAAATAAAGTATATTAAACTGCACTATAAAATTAACAGTTTAGGCTGCTTCAAATTATGGCATCAATAGCAACTAAAAATAAAGTACAGTGGAATTTAAATTCCTCATGAATTAAAACATGAGCCATTACTACATTGCACCAATATCAGTCAGCTAAGCTGTGAGGGCTGTTCCCAGGTGCAATTTGCTCCCCTAGGACAGCACCCCTCTGGTAAACCTATGACCAGCTTTTTACCTCTCTTCTCCATTGAGTTACTGTAACAATACTTAATCCTCAGCCAGGTCCCAGCCAGCTCTTTCCTGGCATCTTCACACTCCTCTCTGTAAAACTGCTGTGGAAGACTCAGCCTTTTTAATTCTCCTTTTCAAGAACCTTAAAGAATAAAGTGTCCCTTTCCTATTCCAAATTGAAAAAACTGTGAAATAAAATTACAGAGCAATGACGGATTTCTAACACAAAATCTTTTCCTGGCTCCCAGAAAAAAACCCCTCCAAGGAGGGCACCACAGATCCCATTCATTCAAAGTGGATGCCCAAGATATATTCACCTGTCTTTATGGATGTCAAACATGCACACTACCAGATGGCTGCTGCAGCTCAAGCCTGGGTTAGGTCAGACACGAAGACAAAGGTGAAATGAATTTTTTGCTGATTTGAGCTGTTGGCAGGACAGACAACAGCAGCTCTAGTTTAATGCTGACACAGACAGGCTACAGCCTGTGAGTCGGTGTGAAGTTGTCTGCCCAAAACTACCCTTTTACATTCCGTTAAAGAGCAAGATCTGTGCTACATCCAAACATTTTTCTAAATTTGGCAGTGAACTCAAAGCAAGTGTACACAAATCAGAACGAGACAACTGTGCCATCCTCTACCCAACAGCAAAATACTGTTCTTGGTTTATTTGCCCAAAGCTGACTAATACCCATCTTCTAAACAGCAAATTTCTGCCACCCAGTCCAGTATTCACCCCCATTGTACTCCATAGAAATTGCATTCAAATAGACAGGTCAACACTCAGATAAAAAGTCTATGTCTATAATCCAACTAGAATGGTTGGTGATGGGGTAGTGCCATGGTTTAGACAATGGTTTGGTGTTGGGTTACAGATTGGACCTGATGATCTCCAAGGGCTCTTCCAACCATGCTAATACTGTGATACTGTGATACTGTGATTCTCTATAGTCCACAAAAAAATCTATGTATGAGGTGCACTATGTCTATTTGCTCATTGTTTAGTAATGAAAGACGGGAATGTAAACCACAATCATCTGTTTTAAAATCCTATATGCTGTGAATGGCTGTAATTACATATGGTGCCTATGGTTCCACATTTGTGGGTCTGATCCCTGGGTGGGTGTTGCTTGTGAGTTGGACTAGATGATCCTGTGGGTCCCTTCCAACTCACAATAACCTGTGACCCTGTGAAGACTAATTTTAAACTTTCTAAGTAGATTTCTAAGATTACCTTATTCCTAGGCTGATTTCTTTGCAAATTGTCAGTAAGATATTATAAATGTAAACCAGTCCTATTAATCACCATTATGTAAAGCTGGCAGATGAGCTTGCTAAGCCTCTCTCAATCATTTCTCAGAGGTCTTGGCTTACTGGAGAGGTTCCAGATGACTGGAAGTTGGCTAATGTGACAGCCATCTACAAGAAGGGTCAGAGGGAGGATCCAGGGAATTACATACCTGCGAGCCTGACCTCAGTTCCAGGCAAAGTCATGGAACAAATCACCTTAAGGGAAATTACGCTACACCTACAGAATTATAAGAAGATCAGATCCAGTCAATATGGACTCAGGAAGGGAAGGTCCTGTATGACCAATCTAATTTCATTATATGATCAGGTAACTCACTGGGTTGATAATGGAAAAGCTGTTAATGGTGTACCTGGATTTTAGCAAAGCCTTTGATACTGTCTCCCACTAGTCACTAGTGGGGGCCCCCCGGGTTCAGTGGTGGGGCCGTTTTTGTTCAACATCTTTATGATCTGGATGAGGGGATGGAGTCCATCATTAGCAAGTCTGCAGATGACATCAAGCTGGGAATTAGTGTCAATCTGTTACAGGATAGGAGGGCTCTGCAGAGAGACCTTGACAGGCTGGATAGATGGGTTGAAACCAGTAACATGAGGTTTAAAAGGTCTAACTGCTGTATTCTACACTTTGGACGCAATAACCCCATGCAGAACTATAGGCTGGGGACTGAGTGTCTGAAGAGTGACCAGGCAGAGAGGAACTTGGGAATTCTGGTTGACAGGAAACTTAACATGAGCCAGCAGTGTGCCCAGGCGACCAGGAAGGTCAATGGCATCCTGGCCTGTATCAGGAATAGTGTGGCAGGTAGGACTAGGGAAGTTATTCTTGCCCTGTACTCAGAACGGTTCAGGCCGCACCTTGAGTGCTGTGTCCAGTTCTGAGGTCCTCAGTTGAAGAGGGATGTTGAGTTGCTTGAACGTGCTCAGAAGGGCAAAAAGGATGGTGAAGGGGCTTGAACACAAGCCCTATGAAGAGTGACTGAGAGAGTTGGGATTGTTCAGCCTGGAGAAGAGAAGGCTGAGGGGAGACCTTATTGCTCTACACAACTACTCAAAAGGAGTTTGTAGCCAGGTGGGGGTTGGTCTCTTCTCTCTGGCTACCAGTGACAGAATGAGAGGACACAGTCTTAAACTGTGTCAGGGAAGGTTTAGACTGGATGTTAGGAAAAACTTTTTCACAGTGAAAGTCATTGCACATTGGAATGGGCTGTCCAGGGATGTGGTTGAGTCACCATCTCTGCATGTGTTTAAGAAGAAATTGGATGAGGTACTTAATGCCATGATTCAGATGGTAAGATGGTGTTAGGTAATAGGTTGGACTAGATTATCTCAATGTTTTTTTCCAACCTTGTTAATTCTGTGATTCTGTGATTATTGTAACAATAATTAACAATTAAACTCTTTCATTCTTAGCAGACCCCCAAAAAATCACTGTGATTTTACCTCAATTACCTTTTATTAGGCTAATTCCCACAGGAATATCTAATGTTAAAAGTTGTCGAAATGGATTTTTTAATAGGTGTAAAGAGATGACCTTCTTGCCTAAATTACTGTGCCTGGAAAAGCTGTAGATAAAATAATCTCTCCTTATAATTACTAAGGGATCTGGGGGAAGGGAAGAAAAAGAAAATGCTGTAATTTTAAAATAACATATGTAACTGTTACACATCCCAAACTTCATGAGTAGCATTTGTATTAAAAGCAGACGTCAATTAAAGAAGAAGGAAAACCAAAACCAACCAAAAAAAGCCAATGTCATGGGGGTCAACTGCAAAGAGCAGAACTGGATAAAGCATGAGAAAGTTCCTACAGCAAGGGAGAACTGGGCTCAATCTGAGGTGAGCATCCCTTCACTCAGAGGGAAATAGGAAAATTCTCCACCTCTCCAGCCCAACCAGACAAAAATAAAAGAGCTGATGAGCTCTCATGCCTCTCTCTATGTAGGCATCTTCTGTCAGATAATGGACCACGCTGTTGCATTCTGGGGGTGTCTGGTTATTTGGAGTTTTTTTTCCAAGGGTGTTGTTTTGGGGTTTTATTATTTTCACTTTTTATTCTTTTACCCCCCAAAAATTCTGAGACCAATGTTCATATCTTTAGTCCAAGGGACTAAAGATCCCAACATTTGGGCTGAGGATGTGTCAGGTGTTTGGGACCAAACGGTAGGCAACAAGAACATTTTCCCTGGGAACTCTAACAAACATTACATGCAAAGAACAATAATAACGATTTTATCACAGCTTTGCAGCTTTTAAATCATCATGGAAAATGGCAAGTTTCTCCACATTTGCTTTCCATCTGGAACTGCCTGCTTGTGTACTCCATTGCTTTTCCATGAGACCAAAAACATGCAAGGATTTTATAACACTGGACAGAGCAAGAGGAATTTGTTTCCTTTGCCATGCACTTGGCTGCCTAAACCCTAAGCATTAGGCTGCAGAGATGTGTCCAGAGCTGCTGATAAGGTACTAGGAATTCCTGTTCATCCTCAAAGAAATTCTTGTTATTTAACAGATACTGGATATTTGTAAGAGAATGAGATGCAAAGGAAATTAAGCTGGGGTCTGATGCTTAAATACATCCCAAGCCCTTCATATATCTGAATGCCCTAATCAAAACCTGCATGCTAGAAGATTTGAGTCAAATCAATTGGTAGAAAAAATGAATATTCAGAATTATCTCAAAGCACTGAACACAAAATTTAGAAGTCTTCTCTCATAAAATACTTGCATCTTTGAAATGAAATAGAGAGAGCAGGAGAGAAAACAGCAGTAGAGAACAGTACCTAATATACATTTTTTCCAAACTGAGATCATAAAAAATACAAAGCAATGTATTTAATTAGTTTTTCTCCAATTATCTCCTCTAACACTCCCACCCCCTTTTTTTCCAAGCTAAATATCAAACAGATACGTTCAGGATACAGTCTGAAGTTACTTCAATTACAGTACTTTTCTGTCAGAGTCACAAGAAGCTGCAATACCAAAGTACAAAGAACATCCTAGTTTTATTAAACCACTTTTTCGCAAAGAAAATGAGATTAGCTCAAGGTTTCTCCAATGTCATACAACAAAGATGCTGCAGCACCCTCCCTCCCTGCCTGCCTGGGAGTCATCCCATTCCTGCTCCTGCCTGCCAGGACGCGGCTAATGGCTATTTCCAAGCTTTGGCTTCCCACTCCCATCCCCAGCTGTGCTGAACTGCTCTTGTCCTTATGCTCGCTTTGAGTCACAGCCAACTAATCTTCCTCAGATGCACCTGGCAAAAGTGAGTCCAGTTGCGAGTTTTTTTCCATCAAAATCTAAAGCTAGAAACAGAAAACGGGAAAAAAACCAACAGCAAATCCACACAGCAAAAGCCACAAAACTCCCGGTTTTCACAACACTTAGGCCAAGCAGCAGCAAATGGGCACAGTGGTGACACTTTTACCAAAATACACAGCATTAGACACGGCTTTGCTCTGGAAATATGCGTTTACAACCCACACAATATTTCCTGAAGCCAAAAGGAATTAAGAGCTACTTGGTTTGGGGTTGTCTTTTTCTTTTTAAAGAATGGGCAAGAACTGCAATTACAGCTCCTGTGACAGTCTCAAAACACAGCATTTCCCCCCCCGCTATCAACACTATTGGTTCATAAATGACTGTTTCTGTCTATGCCACTATTAAACTTCAAGTTCAGATCAAAATTTCTATATAATTCTTTTACCTTACATATCTATTTGAAAATTAGCTTGATCAGATTCTTTATAACCCCTAACTTTAACTACATAAATAAGATTACTGAGCAAACAAACAACAGTAAATGTGGGAGGTAAAATAAGGAAGGTGCTTGGTAGGGATTTTACAAAGATCACTACACGCTCTTATGTTTTACTCAATTTTTATTGAGCAATTTCTGGGTGGGCAAAAAGCCAACTGAACAGAAGGAGCCAGTGCAGACAGGTAGCACTCACCCTATTTAGGGCTGTTATGTCCAGTTGTTAAGGGGAGCTGTCAGCTCAGGTTATACATCAGTAACAGGAAAATGCATCACTACCCACCTCAACACCTTGTAATCTCAAATATATACAAGTGACCTGCCTGTACTTCATTCCATAGGAAAATGGTATCATTTAAAATCTGTACAAAGTAGTTCTATGCTTGGCCACTTATCAATTTATTTTTTTAAGTCAGGAGTCTAGCAGTCTTCCTTAATTTCATAAATATACCAACTCATAATATTCTGTGATCCTGTGATTCTGTGATTCACGCACGAAACCATGAATACTTTAACAAATACTGCCTTTTATACACATTTCAGCATTTTGCTGCAGCAATAGTGAGCTATAATGTCCCAGAAGTTCATGTCGTACACATTTCATCATACAATGCAAACATTTGCACATATTTTACATAATCAAGGAAAAAAAATCTCATACAAACTGAAAGGAGAGCAACTCTATGAGAAAGGAGATCACAGAATCACAGAATCACAGAATATTTTGAGTTGGAAGGGACCCACAAGGATCATCTAGTCCAACTCACCATCTAACACCCGTGCAGAGACTGAAAGCCCATCCCAGAGCGGTAACACAACCTAGTTCCCTCACAGTGTAGCAGGCCACTCCGAGCCGGAAGGGACCCAGGACAATCCAACCCCACACCCCCCAGCTAGACCATGTCACTAAGCTCCTCAT